>NDGN011445998.1:0-11298 GCA_002564285.1 Tympanoctomys barrerae
CATCTCAGTGATTGTTCTTGAGCAGAATCTTTGACAACGAAGCTTGTAAGTCTTCAATTTAATTGCTCTTTAAACACACTGCGATTTTGCAAACCACCCTTCCGGCTCCTGTTGTTTGCACAGGGTTTCTGAGAAGCTCTCCTGATCTCTCTTCACACACCTGTGAGTTGCTGGGAAATCCACAGCTCACCTTCTCTCCTACAGAGGATGAGAGTGATGCATTGCGGGATTCCCTCCAGGAATTTCAGGGCTATTGATTGGAGTTTGTTCTCTTTGTTCATAAAGAAGCAAGGGTCCATCCTGTTCTGAACTGTATCATACAGAGGTCTTGAAAAAGAAGCCCACTAGCCCTTGGGCAGGCAGGTGAAGGAAATGCCCAGGGCCTCTGGAAGCCCACTGAGTCTTCAGTGGGAAATCTTATAAAGTGTGCAGAATCGGAAACTTCACAATTGTGGGCGTTGTCCCGATCTAGAGAGTCAGGTCTAAAGTAGAAGTTGAGATGTTTCTAAAGAAGAGAGCAATGAGTGCTCCCAGCGACCTTCTTGGGCTTCACTGACATAGTGAAGTACACAGGGAAATGCTTGAATCTGAATTATCTGGAGTCAGAAGGAACAGGCTGACTGCTTCAGGGCTGTTTAAATAATCAGGAATTATTGGGCAGTGGGGTTGTATTGTTTTGTGCTTGAACATTGTTATGGTTTGTGTTTAGCTGTCTTCCAAAGCCTCACATAGTCATGAAGTTGGTTCTAGAGTTTGATTGGCTCATGGTCCAACGCTGGAATTATGGGTGTGAGTGCTACACTACTCTGGGGCAGGTAGACCGCATACACTATAACTGAGGGAGAGAGGCTTGCTTGAATTCCTCCCTTTTGCTTCTTTTGCCCCTTTTTACTTTTGTTGCTTTTGTTGTCTTCTGCCTCCATGACCACTTGCCCCTCAGCCATGCCACCCTTCCTTGGACCCAGCTGACTATGTGCTGAGACATCCACAATCTGTGAGTTAAATAAACCTTTCTTTCCCTAATTTGGGGCATCAGGTATTTTCTTTCAGTTAGAGAAAGATAACTAAGACATACATTTTTTTTTACAATTTATTTATTTATCTTTATTATTATTGTTGTTATTATTATTATTATTCTTTTTTTTGGCAGAACCGGGGATTGAATTCAGGCCCTTGCGCTTGCCAGGGAATCGCTTATTTTACTGAGCCATCTCCTTGGCCCAAGACATACATATTGAACTTTGATTTATAAGGGACACCTATTATCAGTGTAGGGTGGTTGGAAAAGGACAGGCAGGGCTGGATGATCCAAGGGCTTATCTGTGTCTTCAGTGGGGCCCCCTTTCCTTTGAGTTATGGAAGTTGGCAGCTGAGTAATGAAAACTGTTAGGTCCCTACATTAGCCCTACATTAGACTTGCCCAACTGGAGGGGAAGAAAACCCCAATAGAACCACCACTCTGTTCAAACAGGAAGCCCTCCACCCAGCCCCAAACCAAAATAACCCTGCTTATCAGGTTGTTCCTCAGGCTTACTGGAAACCTGCAATTGTGATCCTGCACCTCTCACCCCCTGGTGCTTCCTGCCAGAGGTACCAAACCCACCAAGGGTCTCTAACAAAGTTAAACTTTTCCATCTCTCTCAGCAGGCCCTCTCCCCTGTTTAAACTCCCCTACAAAAGTATGCTGTCTTCCCTCTTTGGGGGTCAAAGACCTTTTTGTTTTTGGCCTAACTGCACCTAGTCTGAAATAACGACATTGCTGTTTGCTTCAACTCTGCCTGCTGTAGTGGTCTCCGTCATGACTTGGGGTTTGGCCTGTTGAAAGATGCATGGCATTTCTAAGTCATTTGATCAGAATGTGGTACATTGTACCTGGTCCCACTGCAAAGAGGATTGCATGTTCCACTGAAGCTTGGAATAAAGAGTTTGCCTTACTGTCTATAGAAATCTTAGGATGGAAATGGGACTTACTGAGAACACCATCGATTCTATCAGACCAGGTAGCTGGCTGGCTTTCTGTCATGAGCAGAAAATAATGGGAGGGAACAAGTAACACTGACTTATTTTGGGTCTAATTTTGATTGCTTTGATTTGTGTTAACTAAAATGGTTCTTAGCTAGCTCCCATATGAATTTCAAGACCTAGACTTTTTAAATGGGCAGGCGTATGGGAGGATAGGAAAAGGAGACCAAGATGCAAGCTGCAAGCAGTAAGTCCCCTACTCAGGGACACTTGAGTTGGAAACTTTCACACATACTGGTGGACCTTGAACTATGTACATTGGTGGATGAGAACAAATCACAAAAGTAGCTCAAGTGCCTGCTAGACAATGCCACCGTGGTGCTGCTCTGTGCTTGCCGTGCAGTGCACTAGTGCAGTAGGGGTCTTACTGTACTTATGTGTGTTTTTGCTTTTTTATGCTTTATGTTGTATATTTATGTCAGTGGTGTATAAGAACCACTTCATTGGACTTGCTGATGAATCCAATTATGAGCATCCTTCTGGAGTGGAACTTGTTAGTAAGATGGAGACTTAATGTGTATACCAGTTCTTCACCACGAATGTATTTTAATACATCACTAAAACATACTAATAAAAGGGGAGGAAAGTAATAAGTGCTTCTTTATTTTGATTCTGAGAGAGGAAAAGAATTGCCAAGGATTTTTGTGTGAGATTTCTGAGTGAGTAAGCTTTTTTAGTTTAAGGTGAGAAGAGAAGGACTCGTTTTTGCCTGCATGAATGAAGTCAGGCTCTTGCTGATGCCACCAGGGAATTGTCTTCATTTCTGAAGCAACAAATAGTTGAAGCCAATAGGATGCTGTTGAATTAGAAAATGTCTGGGTATGTCTGTGGCATAATCTGAAGAAGTCTGGGACCAAATCTAGAAATGATGGAGACAGGCCTGGGGGGAGTGGAACTGTGGTGAGCTTAATGCTGGGACCAGCAGTTCATAAGTCTCCAGGTTCATAAGGGGCTTTGTAATATTTTAAAATTAGGATAGCACATTTACGAATAATATTTTGATCTAACGCTATGTCTGAATCATTACGATCTAATGATATTGTACTGTCAAATGGTGCAATAACAAACACAAGTAGAACATTTGCCCTATGCTTGGTTATGCTGCACCATGAATAGACACAAAGGGTCCATGGAGGCTGTAGTGGTGGAAAGGAAATGGGAATTACACAGAGTGACAATGGAGGACAGCAGGGGAGACATCTTAAAGGTAGGTGCTAGAGGGTTACAAGCCATGTGCTCATAGAGAAGATGAATAGAAAACTGTAGTGAGCTAATACAATGGAAAAGACTGTGATCATAAAGTGGGAAGACGTTTGTGTTGGGAGCATTTCTGTAGTTCTGCGTAATACTGGGGATACTCCAAAGTCGAAGTGGCCACATTGCTCGATTTATATTTCAGTATCACTGTTAAATGGGCACAAACAACTCAGAAATAAACATTGTAAAAGGTTCCCTCTGCTGCTGTGTGGTTTAGGAGAGATAGAAAGGAGGGAGGGGATTCCTTTCTCGCCTGTTTATTGAGAGATTAGTAAATGACTATAGTGACCAAAGTGCTGCTATAAATGTCATTTCTTGTGAGCCAGAATTCCAAGCAGATGGATGATGGGAGATGTTCAGCAGATGGGGATCAAGGGGACAGGTTGAGAGTTAGATAAATTTTGGAAGCAGATGCTGTACAGATTGAATCAACAGAAAGGATTGCTTCTCTTAGAATCATATTTCCATTAGCAAACAAGTTTCTTTAAAGGAAAGTTTACTCCTAGTTCTCCTGGATTTTCCTACCTTACCCTAAAATACCCTTTTCCTCTGTTTTGACAAGTAGCTAATGCATCAATTTGCCCCCTTATGAACCTAGAGACAGGTTTAGGGAAGAAGGCTGTGGACACATCTCTTCCCTGAGCCTTGGAAAGAGGTGTTCAACCTAGTGAATCACCATAATGTAACAGTGCCACTGGGGAGAGAGGCGTTGCTCTACGCTAATAACCATTACGATCATTTGAGGAACACTTTACTTTGGGGAAGGGGATTTCTAAGCCCAAGAGTTCACTTTACCCTCAGAAAAGGATAAAAGAGCACAACAGTGAAATCATTTGCAAATATGAACTTGGAGCACAAGAGGAGCATTCTTGAATTACTAACTCTCTTTCCAAGTGTGCTGGAGAGGGCAAATTAACAATTTAGCTTAATGACTGACAGATGAAGATGACAGCAGCGCTATCTTTTTGTCTCCCTGATGTACCAAAATCATGCAAGCTGTTTGCTTCTCTGAAGTTTTGCCCAGTCGAAGAGCTCATGCAGTGACAGCACAGTGCATTAAAGCCTTCAGACAGTACAGTACTAAAAACTCAACAGCATTAAATTTAAAGATTGATGTCAACTTTTGTTTACAATTTTGCAAAAAAATTCTCTCCAGTAACCATTTCTATCATGTTTAAAACATGCTTGCAGAAAACTGATTTGAATGTCTTAAAGTAACACAGGTGGGTTTTAACCAAAACTCATACAGAAAGCCCCAAGTAAGTAGTTTCCTAGCTTCTCCATGGAGAACGCAGTGTGTGAGGGGCTGCATGTGCTGACTTCCCATGAGAGCTGTCCAACCTCCTGCTCCCAGGCCAGGAGGGAGCACAAAGCCTGGTGAGCAGCCAGCTGACAAAATGATCTTCCCCAGAAGTGGTGAGGAGGGCAGGTCTGGATATTTTCTGAGAATTACTATTTTCTCAAGAGGGCAGAAAACTCATAGTCAACAATTAAGTGTAGCACGTCCTATTCTAAGAGTGGCATCTATGGACCAGCCAAATAGCTCAGCAGATTAAAGCACTTGCAAGCAGGTGCAGGGGCCAGGGGTTGGATCCCAGGGCCTGCCATGCCAGCCTCACCCCTGGGGCATGCTGAGACAGCAATGGAGACTGGGCGTGGTGGTGCACCCCTGTAATCCCAGCACTTGGGAGGCTGTAAACAGGAGAATCACTATGAGTCTGATCTAGTAGTGAGACCCTGACCACCCTGTAGACCCTTCCCTAAAATATAAAAATAAAAATTAAGTTAAATTGAATTAAATTCAAAAAATAAGAATGGCATTTATAAGTGAAGAAATGAGAGCATCCAGATCTATCCTGACTTGATGTTCTCTTGAGAAAATCAGTTCAGGTTTTGCTGAGTCTGCGAGGTCTGGGCTTGCACCTGCGTTGGAGTTCTCGCTTTGTGCCATCGCCCTAGACCTCCGTCTGGGGTGAGCATGCTTTCCTGCCTGTCCCTTCTCACCTCCCGAACATTCTCTCCATTATCACTTTATGCTAATACCCGATCTGCCAGAGGGGTTTATTGGTATAGTTGTTCCTGGGCCATAAAACCAGATTCCACAGGAAGTGGTGTGGGGAGAAAGGACGGAGCGTTCATTCTAGGCCACTTACCAGGTGATTTTCCATTTTATCTGAATCTCTACGGATCTGGATCTTTACGGATGAAATCACAGACACTCCCACCTATGTTGACATACCATCTCCCTCCCAGGATATGTGTGTGTGGAAGTAATTCAGGTTGAGAGTGATTGCTGGCCTGTATTAGATAAATCATAGGCTTTAGGGTGTGTTTGTTAAATAAATTTGCCCTGTGGTTTTCCAGAAATGTCAGGAAGCTAAAATAAAATAATTTGAAGCATACTCCCACTTTCTAAGCCTTATATTGAACTGAAAGAGAGACTTAATGTAGTCACCTGTGGTTGGTGACAATTACGGGAGAAGGGTAAAGAACTGGAGGGGTCAAGGAAGAAATGAAAGGCCAGCTGGAGGCCATGACAGCGGCTGTCACCTCTGTCATGGTGGTCAGTGCTGGCCAGGGCCCTTGTGCTGAGGGGCTGGGCAGGGAGACGATACCAGAGTGACGCAGGGAGGCATGACCGGTCCCTTCATTTAGGCCTGGGCCTTTGCTTGGAGTAGGGTAACACACAAGAGGAGCTCTCTGACTGCTTGGATATTTGACATTTTTGCCTTTTGAGACGTAACCTACTATTCTGCTTTTAGAAAAATTATTTTATGTTCCTCACCCACTTCAGGACATGTGTTTTCTTGGCAATGAGGATGTTTGCATTTGCTAAAGGATAGATCTGAAATACATTCTCTCTAGTAGTGTGCAAATGGAACATGATAATCCTCCGAGCACCTCCATCACATCTAATGTGCTTTTCCCTATAGAAATAATCTTAACTTTTCTTTCTTGCTTTAGTTATGTATATGTACCAGTAAAATATGTTCCATTAGTTATGTATCTGTTTTCTAGAAGCATACATGAAAGCAAGCAAGAAAGAATTTTGGTATCCCTGTAATGTCAAGGACATATGTCATCCCTAAATAGAGAAAGGCTACTTACTGGGTTTACAAAAACTCTTCAAAAGCCATGCTCTGTTCCCCAGTCCACAGCTGAAGGACTTGGGTGGGGCTGAGTGTATCAGTGCCTGGCAGTCACTGTGGGACAATATACTCACATTCCAATTCCCAGGATTTATGACTATGTTACTTTATATAGAAAAATGGATTTTTCAGATGATGAAGGACTATGATGGGAAAATTACTGTGCATTGTCTAGGCAAATCCAGCCTAATATCTAACCCTATGGGCCGTCAAAAGTGGAAGAGTTCTCATCGCTGTAGAAGAACCAGAGAGAACGAGCCCAAGGTCATTAATCTTGAATGAAGGGGGCACAAGGAGCCCAAGGCCAAGGAAGGTAGGTGGCCTTGGACATTAGGAACAGAAGGAAACAGATTCTTCTGTGGAGCCTCCAGGAAAGAGCAGAGCTTGCAGACTCACATCGAATGGGAGCCTATTTGTGTTACTCTTCAGCTTCCAGGTTCATGGTCCCTTGTCGCAGCACTCATGGAAAAGCCCCCTACTGCTGTCCTGGACTGAGGGACCCGGAGTCCAGGCCTACTATGCTTGGTCTTGCAGGAGGCCTGTTGCAGAGAGGTTTCTGCTGTGCAAGCTACCTGTCTTCTCATCAAGGACATACAGCAGTTATTTCAGATCAGTGGTTCTCACACACTTATATTCAGAGCTTGCTTTTAAAATAAATGTTACAGAGCAGCTGGATCGGCTCTAGTGGGGTAGGAACGAGGTCTGGAACCTAGTGCAACAGGGGTGCAATGAGTGGTCTGGCGGGCTCCTTGGGGCAGCAGCCCCTGATGAGAGGGAGAACCAGCCACATCAGTCCCCAGGCTCATCCATGCTCGTGAGCAACATGCTCTTGCATATACACATGGAAGAATATATCCTGAGTGTGCACACAGGATGATGTATCCTGTTGATGACTACTCAGAACCATGGGAAGGAGACCTCAAGCTGGAGGGAGGGAGGAGAGCGAGGAGGGTGAAGTGCAAAGAACTCACACGTGTGATGTACACACACCAGTTTCCCCCATGAATGAAATCATTAGGTACTGCACACATGAGTGAATAAAAAAAATTAAATGGAAACAACACAGACATTCTGAAAACTACCATAAAACTGCTAATGGTGTGCCTATGTTAACAATTTTTTTGATCATTTCTGGGACAGCACAGCAGATCAGGAAGAAATGGGAGAATGTGAAAAGTCTTGTTTGATTATTATTAAAAGGAACACATGTAAATTTATAAGAGATAAAAACCTACATTATTTGTAATTTCTTCCTGCAGTGATTCAACCAGTCCTTGTCTTTAAAAAAAAATATTTAATACAGGGTCTATAGGACCTACAGGATTTCACTACATATATCAAACTTATAGTGATCCTTCCTGTTTTTCAGCCTCCCAAAGGCTGGAATTATAGGCACTTGCCACCACGCACATTCTTAGTCACTGGCTCAGCGCGCCCTGAGGTGGGGCTGGCATGGCAGGTCGGGGATTGAACCCCCAGCCCCTGCATCTGCCTAAGTAGGCACTTTAATCTGCTGAGCTATCTGACTAGCCCCATTCCTTGTCTTTTATATTTGCACCAAGATTCTTTATGTATTGAGCCTCCAAGACTAGGAGTCAGTTTGATGTTGTCTGTAATATACTCATCTGCCTAAGGAAAGTGGTACAAATAATACTTAATAGGGCTGTCCTGAGGGTCAATGAAATAACACCCAGAATTTTCAGTCTTTACTGTACATTAGAATCACTCAAGGCCTTCAGAAAAATCCAGCATTGTGCTCACTTCCCCAAAGAATCTGGTGTCATTGGCTGGACTTTGCTTTATCACGGTTTCTCTCTATGATTGATGCCCACCAGTGCTGAGAAATTCTTAATAATGTATGCAAAGCTCTTGATTGGTAAATTTCAAGATAATTTGCATCATTGTTGCAATATATTCTAAAATAAAATGAATTACTAAAAGCTCCTACATAGTAAGGTACACATTTTACTGTCAGATAAGTGCAGCTGATTTGTCACTTTCCATAGGTAGGTGGTATTTGATATCTTTGTATTCCAATGACTTAGTTATTCACACATTGGAAATTTAGATCATTTTAAGTCATT
Organism: Tympanoctomys barrerae; assembly: GCA_002564285.1. NCBI lineage: Eukaryota > Metazoa > Chordata > Mammalia > Rodentia > Octodontidae > Tympanoctomys > Tympanoctomys barrerae. The sequence goes on from NDGN011445998.1 coordinate 8,513, forward strand.
TGTATTCTAAAAGGCAGGAATGTTGTGGTACCTTTATGCATATAAATATGTTCATAGCCCTTTAACTCTTTGCTAGGATACAATCTTAGCCATTTCAGAGGGTGGGTACATTTTTGAAGTTTCTGAACACTGTCAAATTGCCCTTCTTAATGAAATGATCAACAGAATTTTGAATGCATTAGGGCTACAAATGAGAAAAAGAAACTTAGTCCAAGTGAACTTAAAGAGCACTAGAAATTTATTGGCTCCTGTTACTGGCAAGTGAATTGTAGCGCTAGGTTGATGTAGCATTCCACTAATATCATCAGAAAGCTGTGTACTCATTCCGTCTTTCCCTGTATCCCTGTGTGGTACCAGCTTATTCTGTAGTCAGAATAGGGCTGTTAACTATTCCTGGGGTCCAAGATCCTTGTGCATAGACAGAGAGAGTGGGTCTCTTTAAGACTCCTCCAAGAGTAAGGAAGGTTCTTCCCTCAGAGTTTCTTAAAATATTGCCTCACCTGTTACTGATTTGGGTTCATCACTGTGGATAAGATTATACAGATTGTCTTCTTCCTGCATCATTCTCCCTACCCTTAAAGGAGGAGCCCATGGGAGGCTTCTGCCAGGGCTCCTGGCTTGCGTGGTAGAAGTTTAAATGCACACTAAAGGAAGAGGAGCGTGATCAGCCCGTGTGGGGGGCTGAGACACCTACAATGTGGGAGAAGAGCAATGTTTAAGAGAATTAAAGGTTGGCGCTGCCTACAAGTCAAACAAGAGGGAAGAAGGTGAATGTGTAAGGAATGAAGGGTAGTGTTGGGTCGAGCACCCACAGCATCAGTCTAAGGGCATTTCGGTGGCTGTAAGAGGTAAATCAGCTACCGTGTCCCAAGGGTAGGGAGAGAACACGTGCAGGACGTGACGTGGAGTGTTCTGTTGCATCCCCACAAGCATGGCACACTTAAAGGAAATGTAGCTTCACAGTGAACAACCTGCTGGATGCATATGAAGGCAGGGTAAGTCCACTCTGTCTCCTGTATAACATTTTGCTGTTCAAGTAAGCAAATACCCAATGTTGAACAGTAAACATTAGTAGCAATTTTAAATAAAGTGTTTCATTTGTAAGTCTCCTTTCTTATTAACTGGTAGGAAATCTAGGGAGAAGGTCTTGGGATCAGGGTCATGAGTGTGTTTTAATTCCAAAGCCCTCTGCTTCACCTGGCTGTTTATTCATTGTGTATTATGCACTTCACAAGGTTCTTTAATGTCACACCTACCTGTATTTTATAGATAATACCTATCAGAGGAATAATTTCTATTTCTATAGAGATGCAGCATTTTTAGAAAAGACCTTGATTTGCTTTTAGGTAATAAAATAGTGCGATGGTCATGGGAGGAACGTGACACCTACTCCTACTCAGATAATTAAGAGGATCCGCAGACTGAAGTCAGGTGATGTGTGAGACTAAACCTATGAGATTCTTTCCTTTTGAAATCCTACTAGAGATGGAACTGCACTTGGCCTTACCTTCAGTCCTTTTTAAGTTTTGTCTTTAAATTTTGTCAAGATCCATCTTACTAGGTCATTGAGTTGTTCAGGCTAGGGGTGAACTTGCAATCTTCCTGCCTCGGCTTCTCAGAGTGTACTACTGCACCCTGCTGAGAATTTATTTTATTATTATGGTCATCGAAACATTTCTCTCCTGAAATACCGTAAGGTGGTGGCCTAAACATGAGTATACAGTACATAAGAGTCCTCCAGAAGGATGAGCACAGAGTGTGGGTGACTCCTGCCGTCCAGCAGGGAGGAAGGAATCATTTCCATTTCTAACATGTTCCCCTCCCTGATGGCTGAGCTCAGTTGTCAACTTGATTAGCTTGGCAGCCACCAAGGCTTAGTAAGCCACACCTCTGGGTGTATTTTTTTGGCTCACTGAGACATGGCCTCAGGGTCCATATCTGCTCCCTGGTCCCTCCCTCTCTGGATCTGCTTTCTCCCTGTTCTGCTTTCTGGCTCCCATGAACAAAGAAGCCTTGCTCCACCACATTCTGCTTCTGTGACCTTTCTGCTCTGCAGCCAGCTGATCGTGGACTGTGTCCTCCGAAACGTTTTTGCCAAATGAAATCTGCCCTCCTTTACACTGTGGGCACTGGGTGTTTTGTCCAGCAGCAGGCAAGCTGTCTCAGACACCAGGTGAGGCTGATGCCCACTTTGGGACTGCCGCTGAGATACGCTATCACAGCACACATTTCTGCATCAGAATGGTTGCGGAGAAGGCATCTGGAGTCAGAGCCTCCTGCATTCAAGACCAGTTGTTTGTGGGCTCTGAGACCACAGAAATGTCCCTTAACTTCTAAATCTAGTTCCCTAACATTAATATGAGAAGTGACAATGATATCTGCCTTATATTGCTGTTGCCAGAGAATGGGAAGCTGTCCTAATATCCATCATTAGGTCATGTTCATGGTTTGAACAATACAAAACTTGAGTAAGTTCACTCATCCCAGTATCTTTGTGCATTTATTTGTAGAGTAACTTGATTTATCTCTATCTTCCCCAAGTAAACTATGGGTTTCAGGGCCAGCGAGACAGCGCAACAGACTAAGCGCTTGCTTTGGCAAGCACAGGGACCAGGGTTAGATCCCTGGTGCTGCATGCCACATGCCATGCCAGCCATGCTCCTGGGATGCACGGAGCTGGTGACAGAGTCTAGGAGTGGTGGCCCACACCTGTAATCCCAGCTCTGGGGAGGCTGAAAACAGGAGGATCACCATGAGTCCAATCTGCGTAGTGAGACCCTGTACCA
>NDGN011446009.1:0-14832 GCA_002564285.1 Tympanoctomys barrerae
TATATTGGATGATTTTGCTGAATTTACACACCCACAATATTTAAATAGCAATGGAATACACATTTCTGACAAAACTAAACAAAAAAGGAGGATATCAATGAAGGACTATTTTGTACTGAAATATAGATAGATAGATAGATAGATAGATAGATAGATAGATAGATAGATCTGTACATACAAAATAGTTAGAATAGGTACACAGCTACTATCTCCTAGTTCAATGAGAAGAAAGTTTTGAACTAATAGCGTTTAGATAGGATATCACGTCTGCATCTTGTACTATAAATAACTACTATGAAGAGAACAATATGCAATGTATTAATTATTGTAACTGTCCTGCTAACCTGTTTTGAAAATGTCTCATTGCTATTTGTTTCTCAATAAAATTAACTAAAAAATTCTCATTGAAAAATAGAAAGTCTAATAGGCCGTGACTTTCCCATGAGCTAACTCTTTCTCTCCCTTTCAATTTGTGTAGGAAACCATGCTTTCCTTCACAAGATCCAAATGTTTTCTACTAAGGCCCCCTTGGGTAGTGATCCTTTACAAGTTCTTTTTTTAATGTCAGCAAGTAGAAGACAGTGCCTTAATATAATTATTGCCTATGACAGAAAAATGTGCTAGGTGCATGGTTCTAAAATCCTGCATGTATGTCAGAACCACCTGAAGTGTTGAGAAGTGCAGAGAGCAGGTCTCACTCCTAGAGTTTCTGATTTCACTTGCATGGGATTGGGAGGGCAATTTGTTGTTCTTAACAAATGCATGTGTCAAGGTACCTACTCTGGTTCCTGAGCCACTGTGCTAGTATTTCTAGAAGGCCAAAGCAAAAATCATCAGTGTCAAACAGTGAGGAAAGAGGATTGTCTGACAATAGAGAAATTTGATGATAAGTACTCTGGAGACTTCTGTTATCTGGAAAAAGACAGTTCACACCTAACTTCTACTTAACATATGTCATTAGTTTGATTTTGCTAGATGATCTGATTTCTGAAGAACAAATAGAGCTATATGCTTTATGCATAATTTTCTAATTTTCTTATGTAGAACACAACCAAAATATTATTTAAATTATATGTGAGTGGAATAAATATGTCTTCAGGGCAGATGTGGCCATAGAATTCCTTGTCTTTGAAGGACAAATGGTAACTCTAGCCCCTTCCCAAAACTCAGGCCTAAATACATGCCTAAGTTGAATGGATTTGTTATAGCATTTCGTAAAGATGCAACTGTTACTTATCTAATGTGGGAACATTAAAGTAAAAACTAGTTATAGATTATATTTATTGCTATCTTCAATGAATCTTTTTTTGTCATTTGTTTTTATTTTTACTCCTTTCCTACATTCTGGCTCCTAAGATAATTTTTGAATAAAAATTCCAATAAATAACCTCATTATTTGTCTAAAATGTAAGATTTTATGAATAGCTAGTGACAATAATGTTTTCCTATGTTTAATACCGAGTGCACCCATAAATTTAAGAGCTGATTCCATTTAGAAGCAAGCAAGAAAGCCTACTGATTTGCAAGGGTTCCATTTTTAGTCATTTATTTCTTAGCCTTTTATTTTTTGAATTAGTTAAAATATTTAACTAACCATCTGGTCACCTACAGACTGAGTACTAAACCAATGCAAAACACATTGAATATTCTTATAAACACTTTAAATAATAAAATAAAATCCTGGTCAGTCTAAGTGTCTTCATTAGTGATTCTGAGCATAGTTCCCTCTTTTTCCTTTTCACTATGACTACCAAGTATCATCTAGTTATGAGAGGCCATTATACAAAATCATTAAAACATGCTTAACTGTACTGTGTTAATTATGCAATGATAAATTATTCTTTATTTCTTCATTAACAGTATTGTAGCAGTAGAATTAGCATTGTTTGTTCCTTTTTGGAGAAAAAAATCATTAATATTAAAAAATGAAAATTCTGGAAACTTAATGTTGTGGAATGACAGTTTTAATTTGATTTTTAAAATCCTATTTGCTGATCCCCTCAGCTATAAAAGTTTAACCATTATGTCACTGTAATTACACCGGCTGTTTATCTCTTCTTCCATGACTATATCTAGGTTGGTGTAACCAGCTGAGGGCTGGCGTTAGACTCCAAGTCAGGAGACCTCAGGGATCTTACTAAACCTTCTACTAAATTGAATCTAATAGTAAAATTTAAATCTCTTCTAGTTTCACTCCCTGCTTTTGATTCCTTATTGACATGACTGTCTCAGCACATGCTTACAGACCACTGGGCTAGGCCCAAAGGAAGGCAGGAAAACACTCAAATGGATGTGTATTTTCCTCCTGGCAGTCTTCAAACTTTAACGTGAATGATAGACATCAATGTCCTGTAATTGACATAGAGCAAAATGTAGTCAGTTCTGGTAGTGCAAAGGCAATAGTAAGATGTGTAAAGGAATTTTTTTTTCTTGATAGATTGTTTAAACTTTTATCACCAGCCTGATATAGACTAAGAACCCTTCGGGGGAGAGAAATTTGCAATGTAGAAGCTTCCCAGTGATTCTGCATTTTTCTAAAGGTCGATAACTACTGCCCCAGGTTATAAGACTGAGAAGAGTGATGGGAAGGATGGACGACATGGAAGTCGGGATGCTTTGTTCTTGGTCCTATCATTGCTACTTTTTACTTGCATGAGAATGAATTTATTATACAACCTCTTCAAATCTCATATTGATCATCTCTAAAGTTTGCAGAAAAGTTATTGTGACTCTTTGCCTCTATTTTGTGGTTTAGATGAGGTCATGGAAATCAAACCATAAATGCATCTTCTGATGCAACATATGAAACTGGCAGTTTTTAGTATAGTTATTGTTGCTGTTGTCATTGTCAGCAGCATCCTTTCTGTCACCCTCATCCTGTCCAAGTGAAGATCATGGTGGATTATGGCAGGCAGGAGAGAATGGGTGGTGTTTCTAGTTTAAAGATTAAGGGAACCACTTCTCTCTCAGGGCAGAAATGTGTTACTAATAATGAATTGAAATATTAAAGCCTCAACATTTATATCCTTCAGAAACCCTCTTTGATGAACCTTCCTCCACAAAGATCTTCTTTTTATGTGCTTCCTTTGCATGTATAGCTATAGCTTGTCCTGAATATATTATATGTATTTTTATTTCATCCCATATTATATATATATATATTATATATATATATACATATATATATATTATATATATATATATATAATCACACCTCCACTGAAAAGACTGTCCAGTCCTGGGCTTACTGTTTGTACAGTGCTCCATGGGGGCCTCATACTTTCTTGGGACTGGGTTCAGTGCCAAGCTCCAGTACTCATTCAGGAGCTCTTAGACTTTTGGCCAGTGGCCAGATGTTCCTCATTTTAAAGTGAAATTGCCCAACTCCACATTTTTTGAAAAAAATAAAATCATTCAGAAATTTAATTCAAGTTTTAAATTTAAAATAGAGACAACATGGGAGAGTATTGTTGATGAAAGAGACAACAGGAAGAGCTGTTGATTACTGTAGTGCAGAGGTAAGATGCTTGTGATAAACACTTTGTGTACTGCTAAACACACAGTAAGCCAAAGAAGGGACCTGCACATGGCTCAAGATAGTACTGGCTTGGCAAGACGTGGCTAACATGTATGACTACTGGTTCTTCCTGTTGTTTTCCTAGGTAAAAAAGTACTTGTGCGCTGGAAGTGGAGATGGGAGGAGGGGAACAGTTGCTGCAGACCGAGTAGCTGCTTAACCATCCTTGGTTAAAGAAGGGATTAAGGACATATATTTTCTGGCTTAAAGCACTCACTCAGCATTCTATGAACCCTTCTGAGTACAATGCAAGGTTGTCCCTCCCCTGAGTATTATATTGAAACCAATTCTATAATAAGTCTGTTATATAAATTTTGGCAAATTGTATTCAATTCTGTCTTAGTTCACTGATGGTGTGATAACAAATGTTTTATAAAACAGGTGCTTTACACAGCACAAACATTTAGTTCCTATCATTATGGAGACCAAGAAGTCAAAGATGAAGGCTCTAGAAGATCCAGTTTGCAGACAAAGCCTGTGCATCCTGAAGGAGGCACTTTCTCTGTGTTCTCACAAATTGGAAGTGGCAAACAGGTTCTTCTTGCCTCTGTTCTAAGGCACTTAATGGCAAACCCTGCGTGATTCAATGACTCCACAAAGACCTCTCTTCTTGAGAGCATCAGCATAGGGGTGGGGTTTCAAAATTGTTGATGTGGAGGCACATAAATGCCTGGACCATCACAACTCCATCATCACTGTATTTCAATAAAGACCAATGAGTTTAGACTTGGCAGTATCTGTAAGTACTTACTCTGGTAGGCACTGCATTAGTGTTTTGTGTGAACAGTCACTTTAGTCCTGATAACATTAGCCTTATAAAATGAGGATTATTAATCTCATTACATCCAGGAGAAAAGAAAGACTAAAGCAGACAAAGAATTTTCTCTGGATAATATTTTAATTTTTGCTTATAAATAGCAAGATTTCAAGATGAAATTTAAAATTATGGGATAAACTCACAGGTCCTGCTTTGGAATATTAACTCCGAGGGAAAATGATTGGTTTGAAATGGAGAATGAAGAATGTTTTCCAATAACAAATGCTGGAGGGGCTGTGAGAAAAAAAGAACCTTTCTCTATTGTTGGTGAGAGTGTAGAGTGGTGTAACCACTGCGGAAATCAGTATGGAGAGTCCTCAGAATGTAGGATTGGAGGTCCCACTCAACCCAGCTATTTTCCTCCTGGGTATTTTTCCAGAAGAACTGAAAACATCATACTGTACTGATATGTGCACCCATATTTATAGCAGTACAATTTATCATAGCTAACTCTTGGAAACAATCCAAATGTTCATCAAATGAGAAATGAATGGAAAAGATGTGGTATTTTATACAATGGAATATTACTCAGCTATTGAAAAAGATAAAAATTGATGCTTTTATAAGTAAATGGATATAACTAGAGACCACACTCATAAGTAAAATAAGTCATACCTGCATGTGTAAACATCGTACTGTACCCAAAGATACAATAGACACCATGAAAAAGAAAGAAACCCTTCAAAGTAAAGGATAAACTAGAATGTGGGAAAGGAGAAAAAAAAGGAAGAAGGGAAAAGTATATGTGTGTGTAAAGATAGCTTGGATAATTGCTCTGCTGATTTCTACTGGCTTATTTAAAGGAACAGGTAATGCTTTAAAAATTTCTTTCAAATTTTAAATGGCCAATATTTCATTTTTACCAATTTTGCATGCTTGTATCTGGAAATCTGCACAACTAACTTGAAGACAACAATATGCAATCTGGGAACCAATGTTGAATACCTCTCATTTTGTTGAGCAAAAGTTTGTATTGTTTCAAATGTTATTTTTCACTATTTCTTTATTCTTTTTTAAAATTAAAAACAACGTGGAAAGAAGTAGAATTCTAGGCTCTGCCTATCATTATGTGCCCTACTTGGATTTTAATCTCCATCTGGCAATTTTCAATATGATAAAATAATGTTTTGTCCCAGTCCTTTATTTCCTGTTCTCTAACATATCATTGCCTGTTATTGTCATCCTGTATGTTTGCCATTATCATGCTGGTATTTGCTCTTTTTACTTTAGCTTTTGTTTTTGTTTTCATGCAGGGTCTCACTATGCAGCTCAAACTCGTAGCGATCCTCCTGTTTTCAGCCTCCCCAGCACTGGGATTACAGGCGCTCACCACCATGTCTGGACCCCATCGCCAGCTCAGTGCACCTGGGGTGGGGCCAGTGCAGCATGTGGGGCCAGGGATCAAACCCCAGTCCCTACACTTGCCTATGCAGGCACTTACTCTGCTAGGCTATCTCACTGGCCCTGGTACTTGCTCTTCTAATTCATAAAACATCCAAAATACCAGGAAATCCCACTTTTTTTTTTTCAGAATAGTGTGAATGAATTTTTCTTCTTAGTTTGTGCCCTATCTGGGATGCTGGGGTGATGTCAAACCTAGACTTCTAGTAGAGTAGATGCCCAGTTTGATCACCTCATGGCTTTTCATGGCTGAGCTGAAAGAGTACCGCGACATAGAGAAGTTACATGTAGCTAGTTTAGATTTTGTTTTTTATTTTGCGGAGATAATCAGGAGATATATTTGGCTATAGGACCAAGGAGGAAATGGAATATTGTACATTGATGCTATGAAACCTAGGGACAAGTCCTCCCCCTCTGCACCCAAACATCCACTTCCCAGTTTTCGGAAATCCTGATATAGTAGGCAAGATGGGATGTATTTGAAATAATTAGGCTGTTATATTCATGGAAATATATTCATGATTTCGGAAATGAGACAGTGAGTTCTGCGTGTTTTGTTCCTAAACTCTGGGCTGTTTTCCCATGGAGTGTGTGTCACATCCTCCGTCTCCGCCCTGGCAGCTGCAAAGAATGCAAGTCCTTACCGGGGTCTTGGAGAATGAATAGCTGCACCACACAATTTCTCATCATCAACCCAAGCAAAAATTGAGCAAGATCGTCTGACTTACACACTTCCTCTAAGTCTTTCCTTCCTCAAAGCCAGGGCAGCATTTTTGTCCCATCTGAATATTTCTTCAGCAGTTTACACATTGTGGATGTTTAATGTCACCCATGTTTGCTTAGTAGTTAAACTGGTGAACACATTTGCGCACATTATCTAATTGTACCTGGGCACTAGATGCCCAAGGCATGTGCAGAATGGGATACCAAATGAGTTACACGGCTTTAAGACTCAGATTTTATTTTATTTCAAACAGTTCTTAGGTGTAACAAATACTTAAATACAATAGTTAAAAGAACTTCCCAAGAAGATGAAGTTATGTAGGTAAAGCAAACCACAGGTAAGCATGAACAATTTCTTTAAGAGTTTTTGAGAAATGTTAGCAGTAATATTGGAAATGCAGGACTGGTTATGGTCATGTCAGCCAATTCTACCCCAAAGTCAGGTAGTAGAATTGAGCTTTATGGGTTTTGAGTATGTGAAACTGCCTCAAGTTGGTTTAAATTGAAGTGAAAATTTTGTTCTAAGGCTAGAGGGATGTTTTTTGTAAATCTCAGTGTAGAATTATAGACAAGCTTCTGGAGGGCCCTAAAAGTGGGGTCTGCAAAGTTGTACAGATGCTTTTATCAACCCCTTGTCCTTGTACAGTTGTGTTAGTCCCCTTTCCTTTTGTCACACTAACTTCCTCTGCCTCTGTTTATAGGCTGGGTTCCTGAGCTCACTTTTTTTTTTTTTTTTTTTTTNNNTTTTGGTGGAACTGAGATGAGCTCACTTTTTTCAAGCAAATGGAGCAGTGAATCTCAATTACTCCTGCATCCCAAAATAGTTCTCCATTCTTAGATGAAATATCCAGATGGGGGTAACACAAGTTATGTAGTCACTGTTGTTCCAATGGCACTTCTAAAATATAATGGACAAGAAGTCATGCTCACAGCACCGGCCTTGAAATGGATCCTTGGGATCTGCTTGGTTATGGTTTTGGAGGAGTATGCAGAGTGCGCTCTCAGAAACCATGTCTTACTCATCTTCCTCTTCACCATATTCAACACATTAACAGGACTTCAGGGGTCCAAGTGCGTACTAAGGAAAAATGCCCAGCATGTGAAGGAGGCCAAGTCCCATTTTTACAATGTCTTATTCTGCTTCCTCCTTCAATCGAGCCTCTCCTTTCGACATTTCTTCATTACAACAATCATTTCTCATGATTGTTAGCTTGCAAATTGTCACTAATCATCTTCAGAACAGAGGTGCAAAATTCTCCTGAAATGAATTTTAGTTGAAATTTAATTTTTCTTACATCAGATAAGCACACTTGGGTTGAAGAGAAAGAAAGTTAACAAAGAAAGAGAGGTCATGGAACACGACCTTGATGGAAAGGTACAAATGCATTCCTTTATTTTCAAGCGTCCTCTCATTGTAGATAAATTTCACTTTCAAAAATTTAGGCAACAAGGAGAGGTAGTTTTCCTGAAACTAGCAACACAAAGTGTTTCATTCTTGAAAGTTTCTTCATTTCTTCTTTGAATTGTACAAATTTGGTATTCTCTTTTAAAGAATTACTTTCACATATGTTCGTGGAAAACAGAGATGTCACATGTTAGTGAATTTCAGATTCAAAGTCAGGCTCTGCTACCTCTACATAATTCTGCATGCTTTTATGTAATCTTATGGCGAGTTTAATTTATTTCTCATCTATGAAATTGGGATAAGTGTATTTAAATAAAGTGGCTGTTGTGCTGCTTAAAGAGAATAACAAGTACCGAGTTCATAGCCTGGCCCCAGAAATTGCAGCTGTTTCATTTCTTTAAATAAAGGATTTCAGGTACATGGTGTGGATTAATAATAATAACTTAGGAGAAACCTCATGCCAACCCATAATATCCAAATGGGTGCTTTTAGTTGAGTTAATTTTCATAAGTCAGGACAATGTAACTCATCTACAGCACCTTCAGTGGGGTATATAGAAAACATGTTGCTCTATTTGTTCAGCCATATATTCTGAGTTGCTGCCTCTGCTCTCTGTCATCCGCGCCCTGCCAAATCAATCTGTTACTTTTTAAAGCCCTGCTGTTTCCATAAAGTGTTATGAAGTTGCATGTGAATCACCATAGAGAATTGCTTGTTATCCTGCTGGCAAATCTGGGAAGGTATTTGATAGAATCTCACTGATATTTGATTCTGGTGTGCATCCTTCTTTTGTTTGTGCTTCCATTTGTCCTTTGTATCTTCAGCCGTTGTCCCCAACAACCCTGACGACTTGGGGTTTCTAGCAACCTCTTTTGAGGACCAATATTCATTTATCAAGAGTGGCTTTCTTTCCCATCTCTGGGATTTAAAGAGTGTATATCTTTTGAAAGTAGGGTTTTGATGACTTCTTTGAGCCTTTATTCTTTCTTTCTTCTGTGAGAGTGGCCCTCCATTTTTATAATCAAAGGCAATGAACAAGCTGGATTCACTTTTCAACCAGTTGTACCAGAATACAAACAGTTCAGAGCATGAAGGATATTGGTAATTGCTTGGGGAAGGAACATTCCCCTCTCAAAAATCAGAAGCTACCTCTATATTTCAGGCAGTTCATCACAGCTGTCTCCCGCGGAGGCTTTTATCCGCATGTATGGAACCGTTTACGCTGTTGTAACATTCGACACTATATTAGACAACAGAGGGTAGTAGGCAAATGGGAGAGGCTTTCATTTCCTTGAACCTCTGAGTGATTATAGCATTATGTTCCTAGTGAATGGCAGTGCTAATGGCTGCAAAAATATAATGCTATACCTTAAGGGATCATTAGGAAATGCAAGGATGCAAGTACATAATTCTGAGATTGATGTTATTGAGTTATTTTTAAATTTGCACAAAATTTTCTATTGGGCTGTGCACTTTCTAATACCACCTTTCATATCGCCTATTGATTTGCAACTAAGTCCCAATAGCAAACACGGGCTACAAGGAGTTTTTTAGTGCAATATAGGCTTGTATAGGTGAACTCTTAAGCCGTTACCCAAGTTCTTTTTCCTTATTTCTTGATAAATATTTTCAGCACAAATAGAAACAAATTTATATTTCTATATTTGTATTGCTGCAGATCTTGAAATGTGAGCTGTCAACACTTGTTGGTTATTTAGTAAATCAGTTATCTTTTTTCTTATGAGTACAAAATAAGATGTAGAGACATCAAAGTAGAAGAATGAGATACAAAAGAAAACATATAATTTTCTATCATCATTTCTGTTCCTATATACACTCACAAACCTCAATGCCAGAAAATAATTGAAAAATAATAATTAGCAGAAGCACTGAGGCAAGAACTAAATGAACATTATAAAGAAAGGTCAAATATGCAACTTTTGTCACAAAAGCAGTTAAATACAACTGCATTTTCTCAAGATGTACAACTTAAGCTTGTAACTGAAGAAAATGTATCAGTTTCATATCAGACACATCCTTCATACAAGCAATTTCCTCTACTTATATTATTTCTTTAATTATAGTCCCATACATGTTCACCATGAATATCTTGTTTATGTTAATTCAGTGTTGTCCCAAGGTTTCTGGTAAGAAAGCCCTAAATGTGCATCATCCTTAGTAAGGGATACTTAATTTTAAACAAATATTTGACCTCAATTCCAAACTTTGTGCTTTTGTTGCTCCCTATCTATGTATAGCAGGGATTGGCATACTGGGGGCCTGAACTTCAAAGCCAATATGCTTGTTATTTTTATAGATAAAGTTTTATTGAAACACAGATACATGTATTTATTACTTATGGCTGCTTTGGTGCTACAGTGGCAGAATGAAGTAGCTGCCATGGGCCAAATATTGTGCCAAAAAAGATGTACTATCTGAATTCAGAGAAGTTGTGTAGGTTCTTTGCATTTAGTATTTGTACGGCATTGACATATATCCTCAAAAACAAAAAATAATCTAAGCTATAGGACATTGATCTGACTACACAGCACATTTGTATACTGCTCCTGCCTTTGAGTACTCATTTTAAAATTTCTAAGCAGAGAGTAATATGTATGTTTTCTTTTCTAATTAATTAGAAAACATGTCTGTGTGTATTTTCCCTTATTGGATAGACCACGTTTGAATGTGACTACTGACGTCAGTGAGATCCCTTCCCTAGATCTGTGAAAGGAGGTTCTCGGGCAGTCACAAATCCAATGATTAAGTGGATGTGAGAAAGGTTCTAGGAGGCCCATTGCTCTGCGCTTGGGGTCTTGGCACCAGCTATCAATCCCAAGTTTGGAAAGAACACTTTTTAGGTGTAGAGAATTGATAGTTCACTTTACACATAGCTGAGGCTATCTGCACTGCAACCTGGTACATTAATGATTATCTAAGAGCCTGAATCAAGGCTTGGAGCATTATCCATATTCAGGAAATGGAAGCTCAAGTTAACAATGATTTTGACACGGAAGCGAAGCTAGAAAGCTGGGGCCGAATGCACTGTGCTCACTCTGCTCATCCGGCGCTGCCTGCAGTCTCGTGTACAGAGTGGGGCACACTCAGTGGGATGAGAAGAGGGTGTTCCAGTCCTCCCTTCATTAAGTTTTGAGGCTGCAGGCTCCGAGGCTTGCTCTTCTGCTTCTCTGGGCTCTGCATGATGAAGAGGAGGAGTGGGGAGGGACTGTCTTTCCAGTTACGGTAACTTAGCCAGTGCCTAAGGTACAGCCATCTGTTCAGCTCCCGTTCTCAGGAGGTGCATGGGAAAAGGGGAGGGGAGCAGAAGGGCCCGTGTGGGGGGAAAGAGGAGCTGAGGAGGAGGCAAAAGCTCCAGTAAACGTCTACATTTCATATTGAAATTTTCACAGAAGATGTAACCACACTGGCTTTGTTGAATGTTAAACAGTTTGGACTGGAGAGAGGAAAAAAAAAAAAAAAAGAAGAAGACATGAATTAGACTAAATGCCAATCTGATGCAGACTTTTTCCTTTTCATTACTATTCAAATAAGAAGATACACAAACACACACATTTGCACTATCGGAGCAAATATCTAGACTTGTTGGGTGCATGTAATCCCTTTGTGGCTCCTAATGATTGGGACTGTGAGCATGGGGGAGGGGGTTCTTGCATTTAACTCTTCATAAAATTGGGAGACAGCAGATCCTGGCTTTGCTTTCATGATTTCCTGTACCAAGGGCTCCAGGGACCTTAACAGATTCAAACGGGCAGTCACGTGTGCAGCTTGAAACCTAAAGAACACAACGCAGTTGTGAATTTGCTTATCCTTTTTTTTTTCGCTCTGGACATTAACCAGCGTTGGATTTTTAATCCCCAGACAGAGCAATGTAACAGTGCGGGGAGATGGCAAGCATATTGCCTTTGACCTCTTATTTACCAGTGTATTGAATTACTTGGCCACTATCTTCTATGTATGTTTATAGATTTTTAAACCAGATTTTCTTAGGTCCACCCAGAGGTGGCAGGGTATTCTGTCTCTAAATATTTTGAAGTGTATCTGTGCTCACAATTGTTCTTACATGTTTCTAAGAGACCTCAAAAATATTAGAAAACCAGTTTTCCTATTATAGACATAAAACTGCTTGGAGATGGAAGGACGCAAAGTGAACCTCCAAGTCCTTCTCTTAGTCTAGCTTCCCTTGCTCTTACTTGTGCTCAGTATCACATTTTATTTGGTGCTTTAAAGATTTTTAAATAAAAGTCTCTCATGGAGGAGTCCTAATGCACAAAGAAAGGAATCAGGGGATATGCTAGTTTTAGGTTGCCTTAGTATTTTTGCTTTTAAATAATAGGCAAATTTTCCAAGGGGGTAAAAAATAAAGGAGTCAATCATTATCCATTTACATCTTTTTAAAAGAAGGGCTAGCCTGACAGCTCAGAAGACTAAATCACCTGCTTAGGTAGAGTGCAGTGGCCAGGATTTGATACTGGGCATGCAGTGCCGGTTCTGCCTGCGGGGTGCACTGAGACAGCGATTGAGACTGGCCATGGTGGCACACACCTGTAATCCCAGCGCTTAGGAAGCTGAAAACAAGAGGATCACTACAAGTCTTTTCTACATAGTGAGACTCCGTAGACCCTGTAGACCCTGTCCTAAATACAATTTTTAAAAAATAAAAGAGACACAGGGAATTTGCAATATTTTAGAAACAAATTGATCAACCAATTAACATGCTATCAGAAATAAGATTTTTTTACCAGATCTTTATCTATATCTCTCTATCTCTATCTCTATCTCTATCTCTATCTCTATATATTGGATTTCTAAAATATATGCTATACCAAGTTGAATTAAGAAACAAAAGCTTGAGCTGGAGAGATAGCTTCACAGTCTAAGCACCTGCCTGGAAAGTTGAAGGAGCTAAGTTTGATCCCTGGTACTAAAGGCAGTGTTGGCCCTGGAACTTCAGGTGCATAGTGACAGCCACAAAACCAGGCATAGTGGCACACACCTGTAATTCCAGCACTGGGGAGGCTGAGCCTGGAGGATCAGTAGGAGTCTGAGCTGCATAGAAAGACCCTGTACCAATAAATACGATTTTTAAAAAAGAAACAAAAGTTTGATTCATGTGTATTGACTTCCCACTCCCTTCTAGATAAAATTCTTCAAGGATTTAACATATTTTTTTTCATTTTTGCTGGCTCAGTGCACCCAGGGGACAGGGCTGGCATGGTATATGGTACTGAGGATCAAACCCTGGTCCCTGTGCTTGCCAAAGCAGGCACTTAGTACACTGAGCTGTCTCACCAGCCCTTAACATAATTTTTGCATAGAGAAGAAAGGTCATCACGTGGATGTGCCTTATGGAATTCCTTGATTCCCAGAATATGTGGCCCTTGGAAAATGTTGCTCTGTCTTGGTACCATGTTTACCAAGCTCTGTCACTTGTTTGTAAAATTAAAAATATTTGATCACAATAAAACAATGCCCAGGTGTGGTCAAAGACCAATGACAATGTGAGGCAAATTGTGAACAACTGCTCTTTGTATTCTCTGTAAGAAGAAAAAAGGAACTGACCATTGGATGAACCTGAAACCCACCAATGTGTCACTCTGGATCACATTTATGAACATGTACAAATACAAAAGTACATAACAACACAAATGCTCTCTCTCTCTCTCTCACACACACACACACACATACACATACACACACACATGCACACACCTCTCAAATGGGCTGTCAGAGATTAACAAGTCAACCCCCTGAAGTAGTGGGATATGCTGAAAAGTTAATAGTGAGCAGTGTTACAGCTCATAGGATTAGTTAATTAGACAAAGGCTCGCAGGCAAGATCTCTGTAGTCTGTTCTGCTAAAGTGATGGAGCCCACTTAGGCAACTGATGAAAAAAGCAGTGTGAACACTGTTCAAGGGAGGAAATGTAGAATGTGACAGACTAAAGCCCCAGCGTAGCAGTAACGAGCTGGCAAAGGCATTGCTGTCCAATGATTGCCATTTGTCAGTGGTGGAAAAGGTGGAGGCTTGGGGAAAAGATTTATGATTTTGGTTACCATCTTCCCGACTGCTTCAAGGCAATTTTAATTACTTTTTAGAAGCAGCTTCTAAACTTGCATTTCCCCACATGAATTGTTGACCTTAACTTTCAAGGACAACTATGCTGAGAGTGCTTTCCATAGTAGGCAACAGATGCATTCTCTTAAAGGATAGATATTCAGGCATAGTGGAATTAAAATTAATATTATATTATTATGTAATTATCTCAAAAAAAAAGATTTTCTTAGTAAAATTATCTTAGAAAATTATTACTAAAGTTTTCTTTAGTATTTGGACTGGCTCCTTATGATCCTTTCCAGCGCTTTATATTTTATGCAAAATTCACAACTGTAAAGAATATTTTGGCTTCCTTCAGGATAAGTGAGGCATACTGCCTGTACATCAAAGGGCTAGTAAAATGATAGTAACAATATTTCAAAAGTAGAACTTGTACCTCTAGTTTAAAATAGTGAATGACTTTCCATAATGGTCATTTATTTGTACGATAGAATTTGACCCAAGTTATGCTACACTGGATTGTTTTTTTTGAATAAGTCTTTTACTTTGCTAAATTTATGGAACTGCAGGAAGTCTGAAGAAATAAAATGGAGAGATCTCTGTGCCCTAGAGCCACTTCATACCAAGAGCAAAATCTTGTGGACTGCAGTACGACTCTCAGAACCTGCACCCTGATATGGCCAAGACCACCTACTCCCACCTCCGCAGGTGTCCCGATGTTGCCAGAAAAGAGCCACACCAATTTCCCAACTTTTGACAACACTTCCAGATACCAAACTCTTTCCCATTTCTGTTATTTCAAGAATTTTATGTAAACAGAGTCGTACCCTCCAC
>NDGN011446022.1:0-16725 GCA_002564285.1 Tympanoctomys barrerae
TCCTATTAATCAGTTTTGAAACTGTCTCATTGCTATTTGTTTCTCAATAAAAAATATAGAAAAGAAAAAAATTAATTGTAGAAGCAGTGATGTGGGTGAACACATTTGTCAAAACTCATCAAAATGTATACTTAAAATAAATTTATTTTATATCATCATCTCAAACTTAATACAGTTGCTTTTATGTTGTAACTGAATAAAGCTGATTTTAAAAATCAACTGATGGCTTAACTACAGGTTAGAAAAGAGCTAGAAAGGAAATTATTGAACTGAAAAACTGTACCACTCACAACATGCAGCATGAAAAAAAAAAGTAGACAATTAATGGAATTGTAAGGTCTAACATTCTGCAAACATGTTATTCAGTGTGAAGGCCCTGGATTCAATCATCAATGATAGGGAGAGGGAAAAAAGCCCAAACAAAGATAAACCGATCATGTAGAAAAAGAAAAAATCATAACAACTCAGAAACGACTACAGGAAACTAGATGAAACTCAATAGAAAGAATGCAAGTTAATAAATAGTATAATAGCTATATTGAAGATTAATTTCCAATTTACTTTAACATACATGCTATCGTTATGTATATGTCATGCAAAGATCATATTTGTTTCCATGTATATTTGCAAAAACCAGTCCAATTATATATAGCTGCAAAACTACAAGATTACTATTTATGGGCCAGATTAAGGTAGGTGATGCCAATTACATTATTCTTTTGAAAACACTTTAAATGTAAAACAAAGTAAAAAATAAAATAGATATGATTCAAGATTTTCTATGGTACTATCTTGCAAAAAGACATACAAAGCGTAGGTCCAATTAGCCAAAACAAAATAATTCATTTGTGAAATTTTGCATTTAAAACCATTTTACTTTTAAAATTTCTTTTCAGAACTCTTTTCACTGATTAAAACCCACTTATTTTTATAGCAGTGTTTCAACCTCTGAACATTCATCTAAATTCTTCTCATTCTAGCACTTATAGGAGGACATAAACACTGTAAAACAGATTAAATATGAGACGCAAAAAGAATAATCAGTTCTGTTCCCTCTCAACATACTTATGCTAATAAGCAAGTTTCTCTTGAGAATACAAGATAAATATTTCTTTGATGCTCAATTGCGTCTTCTGTACTGAATGATTAGTGACATTCACTTAGCGAAGTATGCTTCTTTCATCTGAATTCATATCCTTACAGGAACCTGAGAACCTCATTACATAAGAAACACCCTAATGGGAACCACTTACAAAGCTCTCTAAAACAAAGATTAAAGAACGAGTATTCTAGTATAACACATGTGGAACCAAGACAGGTTTCAGGAAAATAGTGAACTGAAGGCTATGGAGTCTTAGCTTAGTCTCTTCAGCTACAAAATAATAATTACCCAGAATTCTATAGCCACTCTGTCCAATGTGGTACCTCCTAGCTACATTTGATCACTGAGTCTTAAAAATATGTCTAAAGAGAATGATGATCTGATTCTTTATTTACATTTAATTTCCACTAATTTAAATTTAAAAATTGATAGTTGGTTCAGCTACTGGTTAGTTGATCCTGTTTTCAGCCTCCCCAGCGCTGGGGTACAGGCGTGCATCACCATGCCTGGAGTTCTAGGTCCAGCACAGCATGTGGTACCCATGATCAAACTCAGGACCTTGCGCTTGCCAGTCAGGTGCTTAGATCACCGAGCTATCTCCCCAGCCCACGATGTGTGGTCTAAAAGCATAAAAATAGTAGTACATCTGCATATTAAAACAATATATAGTAAATAAGTTTAAAAAAAAAAAAAGACAACAGTGGGCCAGGGAGATAGTTCAGCAGCATAAGCACCTGCCTGGCAAGCACAGTTTCATCCCCCACAAAAGAAAAAAAAAAAAAGGCAATAGAAATAGTGAACAGTAAAAAATAATCTCTGAAGAGCCTTATAAATGTCAGATGCTATGTGTGGTTTATAAACACTCTTAGTTTTGACTTTGTCAGTATTCAACTTTGTCAAACAGACCTTTTTAAACTACAAGGAATAAAAAGCTACACAACCTACCTTAACAATATGAACATTTCTTAAAGAATTTCTATTCTTTAAGTAAATCATAAAAATGTAAAATCATCAAAAGCAGAGACAGAAATATGTCCAAGAAACTTATCCTTGTTGCTATTTGGCCTTGTCTCCCAGGCACACCCTTCAGATACAAACACTTACCTGTATGTCTGATTTTTATTTCCAAATTTTCACTAAAGAGCACTTAAAGTCTAGCTTGGCTTATTGTCTTGCTCTAGATTTAAAATGTTTGGCCCGAAAAGCAAGAAGAAGCAATATAAATATGGTGATAGGAAAGGAAGCATTAGCTCTGAGAAAGGAGTATCAGGCAGATACTTCAATGGATATCTACTAAAATAACACATCTTCAATTTAAACATCTTCAATTTAAACAATTTAAGAATTAATCTGTTTTAAAATACAGATTCATTCATGATAAATAGATTGGTTCACAAAAAGAAGTAACTGTAACTTTAAAAGAATGAAGTAATTGGGACATGTACTTTCTGTTTTATACATCTGTGTATTATTTTAATGTTTTATACACATATGCATTTTCATGAGTAATACTTCTCTTCAGATAAAAATCATTTTTATGTATGATGTTTACCAAAATAATGCCTTCTAAAACCTGCTGCTTGAAGTAATTAACTTGTACCCCATCGATAAAAATTTAGTAGTTCTTCCTGACAAGTGAGTAATGTTAAATATAATGATAATAAATAAGGATAATATGAAATAAACCAACATAAACAACTGTTAAGTCTTACTAGTCAAGAAGTATCTATATTGCAAAGATCTAGAGCTCTAGTCATAATATTTTTTGGTTGTAGTCTTTTAATTATACAAGTTACTAAAATTTCAGAATTCTGTCAATACCTGAGACCAGCATATTTGTGATAAATTACTTAATTTCACCACAGTGAACTACTGATTGCCTTTATAGCCCTTATTATATGGATATTTCTTCATAACTTTTTCCTATGTGCCTCACCAGGAAAAAGGTAAGACTCCATCTCTTCAAAATATTTTTTTCGAGGGCTGGCCAGATAGCTCAGTGAACTACAGCACCTGCTTAGGCAGAGCGCAGTGGCCGGGGTCAATCCCCAGTGAGCCATGCTGCCCCAGCCTCCCAGAACTGAGATGGTGATTGAGACTTAGGCATGGTAGCACGCACCTGTAATCCCATCACTTGGGAGAATCACTTCGAGTCTGCTCGCCATAGTGAGAGCCTGTATACCCTGTCCTAAATTCATATAAAAAAAAGTCAAGATCACTGCTACTCAGTTGGCTTCAATTATTAACAGCAACATGTTACCGCTAAGGCTGATAACAAACACAAATATGGTTAAGAGCCTAACCTGGAGTCAGACAATACCAGCTAGAATCCCAATTCAGCTACTGTTTAGTTCTGGAACCCTAGGAAGATACTTTCCCTTCCTGTGCTTCCATTTCCTTATCAGTAAATCCAGAGATAATAACAGTATCTACTGCACAGGGCTGTCAGGGGATAAAACAAGTATTTTTAAAATGATCAATTATTTTAAATACATGAACATTTTTTTTTCCTTTTTGGGGGGGCAGTGGGTACCAGGAATTGAACATAGAACCTTGTGTTTGTCAGGCAGGCATTGTACTGAACTGTATCTCCGCTCTAAGAGTTTTCTTAAATAGACATTAAAAATACAGTATTTACTCATTCAAAAAATTAGGCTAAATGAATAAGATTTTACTGAACTTACATGGCAGAATTCTTCTATTTGTGATCTTGTAATTTAAATGTATCTCCTGAACAAATTTCATGAAATTTCATAATAAATCACCTCCCAATTAAATTTTGCTAACACATTTTTAGTGTAAAACCAATTTTTAAAAAGGTATGTTACTTTTGAGATAACTTAAGACATCCATTGTTCTTTATATAGTATGGAATTTTTTTGCCCCTGTATTTTAGGACAGTGTCTACAGGGTGTACAGGGTCTCACAACATAGATCCGACTCATAATGATCCTCCAAGGGCTGGGATTACAGGCGTGCACCACCATGCTCAGTCTCAACGGCGAGGCCGGCATGGCATGCTGGGGCGGATTGAACCCTGGCTGCTGTGCTCTGCCTAAGCAGGCGCTTCAGTCCTCTGAGCTATCAGGCCGGCCCTTTATATTGTGGATTTTTATATCTAAGATCAATTATATCCTTTTTGTAATCAACAGTTAAACTAAACCATAATAAACTTGTGAAATCAGTATTATCTGTTTACTCAAATCAGCTTATTACAAGATAGGGTAGACCTTGGAATAAATCTAAGAATCATTACAAAAACATATGTAGAACAGCATTTTTTCTTGTAAATGTAAGAGAGAAAAAGTTGAAAATACTGTCCCAGGAGTCAGTTGAACATGAGTTTTTAGAATACTCCATACTTGGTAACTGTGTGACCTTGGGCACTGGCAATTTCCATTTCTTTTATAAAATGTTACCTAAAACTAACAGAATTGGAATGTGACAACCTATATATGGATAGAAATAGTTTTATAGATACGTATCACTAGCTTGGTGTGACCCACATAATAAGAAATATTTTTTTATCCAAGTCAGGATCTTTTCACACAAAATGGCATCATGAATAAGCGAAGGGGGGGGGAATAATAAATTAATCTGTGCCATATCAATTGTTCTATGCTTTTTAGAGCAAGACTGCTGTCTTAGTTACTCTTTTCTTGTTGCTGGGACAAATACCGGACACTCAAAATTGAGGGAAAGAAAGGTTTATTTAGTTCACAGTTACTAGAGGTTTCATAGTTTAAAACAGCCTGAATTATGTAGCAAGACCTCGGAGCCTTATTTGCTTAACAGAGAGGGACAGCGCCTCTGTCTTCTCCAAACATCTCTTATCTGCCTAAGGCGGCCTCGATTGAATACAACGCCACCCCAAGCTACAGGGTCTGGAGGAGAAGCTGAGGCGCCACCGTGCCCAGGATGACCCGCTCCACACCTCAGAGAGACCACAGGCCTGGGAGGTAGGGGTATCAGAGCGCTGGCTGCCAGTTTAATGGTTGGAGCCTCTCTGGCCCCACCCCTCAAGCCCCGCCCTGGTCCTCTGGCCCCGCCCCTAGAACCTGCCCTGGTCCTCTGGCCACGCCCCTCAAGCCACTGGCTGCTGCTCAAGCTGCGAGCTGCGTCTGCCCCATGACTTACACGAGGCTTTGGGGAAACAACTAGACACAAATCATAACATTTACTTTATTATTCACCTAGATTCAGCTAAATGAAATGTCTTAACTAGGATAAGCATCTTTACGATCTCATGACCTTACTTCATAATAAGATTATGTAATTTTGTCAGCCATAAAGGCAGGACCACATGTGAAAGGTACTTCCCAATCTGTTTCAAGAGTTTTTTCTACATACTGTTCTGAATCCTTTTCTAGGGTCTGGGAGATGGCTCAGTGGAATAAGCGCTTCCCTGGCAAGCACAAGAGCCTGTGCTCAATCCCAGGTTCCAACACACACACACACACACACACACACAGAGGGATGGGGCCTCCTTGGAGGAACGGGTCACACAGAGTGACCTTGGGAACCATCTCTGGCCCTGAATCCTTTTCTAAAGAGCTCATTCTACCCTCTCTCTCAAGACCTCAAGGACTTACAGCATTGCAGACAAGTTTCCTATGCGTTTGAAACATTAAGACTAATTAAAGCCAGTTTTAATATTATAAGAAACTAGGTTAAAAGGTACACATTAGAATTATTCCCCAAGGAATACAGGATTAAACCTGTATGATATTTTGGTTTGAATTTTATTTTCTTAAGAAATTACACTACCTCTATTATTTTCCTATGCTTCGGAGAACTGATTCAATGGATTCAAAACTTCAGTATTTTGTAGTATTTTCAATCTGAAGGGAACACAAAACAAACTTAAAGGTTTTGCATTCTCTAGAAAACTGTTAGATTATTTAGTTAAAAGAATTTAATAAAAGAGTTAAAGTCTTGTTTTTCTTTCAGATTTGATAATTATCCTAATGTTGACTTTCTTAATGGTCACATTCAATCTTGTGCTATTTCGGATTTCAACTCAGCTCCCTTTCCCAATTTAAGAGTAGGCAAAAGCTGCCTTTTTCTTTTAATAATGAAATTCCTTCTCTGCCCTTTGTCCTTCTTTCAATCCTAGTATATTATAATTTTCAGAAATAAACAACTATGATTCCCTCTGGCAGCTTGAAAAAGAACTACTTATCCATAACTGACCTGCCTTAAAAAGTATTAACCAGTTAGATATGGTGGTGCATGCCTATAATCTCAGCAGAGAGGAGGCTGAAGCAGGAGAACTGCCATGAGTTTAAGGCCAGTCTTGGCTACATAATCAATTTAAGGCTCAACTATATGGTAAGACTTTGTCTCAAAAATTAAAAAAAAATAATATAAAACTTTAAAAAATTAGCCATTATTCACATTTCTTCAATTTTATTAAGCTTTCACTTTATCTTTGGCCATAATGAAACACTAAATTCATTATTCCTCATATTAAAATATTTGTGAAGAAAATGTTACATGCAGTGCCTCCATTAAGTTAATTAAAAGGCCTAAGTAAGGGGGGGATGTTACATATTCATGTCTTACCAAATCATAATTAAAATCTGCGAAGTTACAAAGGATATGAAACAAAAGACATAACTAATTCACACTGATGGTAGCAAAGAGCAACACCAGGAACTGCCAGTCAGTAAGCTTTTCCTGCTGTCCACTCCATGCCAGAATTTAAAGAGGATCGACACAAACAGCCTCCTGTTGCCATGTAAGAGGAAGGGAATCAAAAGAAACAAGCATTTTCTGAAGCTCTACCTGCTTTAAATATGTTATTTAGCTTCACAAAGCAACCTTATTCAATGCATACGATGCCTATTTTACAAACACGAATTTAAACCTCAAAGCAATTAAATGCCTCATGTAAATGTCCAGCTGTTAGGTGATAAGATAGACAAAAGGGCTAAAACATTCCAGCCTTATTCCCTTAATCCTTCTCCTCAGCATATTTTTCTAACAGATCAACGGAAAACAAAACTGCCCAAATGGAAAACAAAATATATGCTTTCCATCTCTAATCATGACTCCCTATGCCACAGCAAGTTTAGAAATTTTCAGGTCTGACCCAAAATAAACATATGTTCAAATACACAATGTCATTTTTTCCCCCCCAGAATCAGGGATTGAACTCAGGCCCTTGAGCTTGCCAGGGAAGCGCTTATTCCACTGAGCCATCTGCCCGGGACCACAATGTTATTTTTGTCTTTTAGTAAGTGTAGATTTACACTTTTAATCCTGAATTGTGTTTACCGATCAACAGTCTAGTACCCACCCAATGTGAAAAAGATTAGCAGGTTTAAGTAAGCCAAGAATTAAAAGCCAGGACATACTATTACTATTACTCACTAGCTTCCCTGGTCTCTGTCTCCAAACTGCACCTGCATCTGCAGTCCTGCTAACTGTGGAAACACACGAGTGAGGAAACAGTTCTAATATGTATGAGCTTCTGCTACACGAGAACCATGAGAAGAACAACTGCTTGGTGACGCGAGACACTTGTGTCAAACACCATTTTCATGACACAAGACTTAAGCTACACACTTTCAGACTGCCTACCATTGTGCTAGGGAGGCTTTTATTTGCTTGTTCTAAATTCTTGGAATTGAAACCAGGGAGCAGTATGCTACCAACTCTCTCCTTTTTGAGATATGCTCTTGATAAATTGCCTGTACTAAAACTTGTGATCCACCTGCTTCAGCCTCCTGAGTAGATGAGATCATAGGCGTATGTCACATGCCCACCACACATTGTTTAAGATTATTATAGTACTATAAAATTCTACTTGCACATTAAGTGAAACTATAATGTCACTTTTAAAAATGTATGAGGTTAGTCTTTGCTTCCCTAGGCATCCGTACTGATGCTTTTTCGGGAATATTATAAAACATAATGAACAAATCGAAAGACATTGTGTGAAACAACAACAGATAGGTAGACAGATAGACAGACAGAAAGACAGAGTGGTATGTATATAATTACCACCATTATTCAGAATGTACAACATAGTAACATCAAATTTATTCTGTAAAGGCAAAAAGACTTCAATATTTTTGACAGCAGTTTAAATATGAGTTGGCAAATCATCAAGATATTGATGCACAGTGCATCGGGGTGGGGTGGGGGTTGTATTATTTCAGTAGAGAGAACTGCTAAGAATAAAAGTAGGGAATTTTACCAACTTTTAGATTTTGTGAAAATGTTGCAGAGACTTGTTTAAAGCTGTCCAATTGTTTTTATAGAGAAACGAATGTTAAAAATATAGAAGAAAAGAATTCTAGCAGGAAAATGAAAAAAGACAATAACAAAACAAAAAGGAAAGAATCAAGCTCTCAAGACTTTGCTGAATTTTCAACTAATTTTTGAAATGAATATGGAACACAGAGGAAATATCTGTTCTTAACCCAGCTCTCAGATAATATGACAGACTGAATCACAAAGTGGAGAGGAATTCTCCAGTAACAGATGCCTTTGTTCCTTATTAAGCAGCTATGGTTTTTCAAGAGTTTATCTTAAAGCAATTAAGGTTCATACAAATATTTAATAAAAATTATATTCTACAGGTACTATTTATACAATAGTGAAAAAACCAAAAGTAACCTAAGTAACCAATTAAAAACTTGGTTATTTCTACACAATGTTTGAAATTCTTTAAGATGAGTTATAGCATTTAATGATGAAATATGTTTATAGTATAAAGTAAAAAATGAGAAAAATGGAATGCATGGAATGATTCAACTTTTATGAAAAATGGGCTGTAACCACAGGTTCACTAGGTCTTAACAGCAAAGAACTTTCTGCAAAAATGGAAATTCCTTATAAGTACTCTAATATGACAACTAAAATCCAGATATGGCTAGTAAATATTTGTAATGTAGCTAATATAACTAATAAATTGAATTTTTAAATTATTTTAATTTTAAATTTAATTGAAAAAGTTCACTGATACAAAAAATAAAGTGTGATAGTTTGTTATCTATCTATTTTCTAACTTCTTATATCTTCCCCAGTGAAATGGGAAGCAATCTCCATTGACAGTCTCCTCCTGAGTGCCATTACTTGGTGAAGTCCTTTGTGATACCTCAGGGGAAACCCCTTACTAATACCTATCCACAGCAGATTTCAGAACACTGACCACCATCACTTGTTCCTTCTACTTCCCTAACTCAGCTCC
Organism: Tympanoctomys barrerae; assembly: GCA_002564285.1. Taxonomy (NCBI): domain Eukaryota; kingdom Metazoa; phylum Chordata; class Mammalia; order Rodentia; family Octodontidae; genus Tympanoctomys; species Tympanoctomys barrerae. The sequence continues at coordinate 9,303 of NDGN011446022.1, forward strand.
TCGCCTAAGAGGGGAAAATCCAGGGTGTACTCTGCAAGGAAAAACAAAAAAGGATTTAATTTCCCATTCTTTGTAGAAAATCATTATAACCAAAAGTCAAAGCATGAGTACAATTAACAATGAATTACTCATCTTAATGAAAATTAAGAAGTTACTTGACAAATAGAAGCTAATTTAAACATCATTAGTTTGCTATGGTAGGCAGCTAATAATAACCATCACTCTTAGTGTTACTGCCTACTACTAGTATCTAATGATATACTCTGGCAAAATATAGGAGTAATAAAGTAATTCACAAGGAGAAGGCTTGGTTCACTATGATTTCTGTGCACTGGTTTACATTATGGATAGGAAGCTGAATAACAGTCTACCTCACTACCGCATTAGATGCTATCCAGTGTGGTGGTGCATACCTATAATCCCAGCACTTGAGCAGTTGAGATAGGAGATCTCGGGGAGTTTGAGGCCAGCCTAGGCTACCAAGTGAGTTCAATGCCAGCCTGGACTGCATAGTGAGACCCTGCCTCAAAAAAACCCCACAAATTGGAATGTGAATTTGCAGTATGTCAGACACTACTGTGTTCACATGCAAATCTAAAACACATTTTACATCTACTTTTAGATGCCAGGGCTGGGGAGATGGCTCAGTAGCATAAGCGCTTGCCTTGCAAATGGAAGGTCCTGAGTTCAATCCCCAGTACTGAAAAAAAAAAAAAAAAAAAAATTAGATGCCAATGTGAACTGTAGGTTTATACTACATGAAAACTCTAAAGTCTTTGATGCTGATATTTCTTGTTTCCTAATACTGGGCAAATGTGGAAAGTTGTAAGAATTCTACCAAAGCCAGTAATAGGAAGAAAGAGCTTGGGGAATACCTTTGTGGCTTCTGATCCTGGAAAAGCAGCTATGTTCTCAATGCCAACAGAATATTACAGCACAAGACAAAAATACGTAAGTATTACAGACTAGTGATTGATTCTGGTAATATAGTGTTAAAATTATTCGATTACTCAAAATTTTAGAAAAATACATCCAAGTAGCAGGGACAATGTCATCTCAAAATTAAATAGACATATTTTAGGTAATTATTTTTAATTATACAAAGTCCACCTGACTTTTATATACTCAATTTTTCATATGAAATAGCTGGTTATTTTAGTTTAAAAATGTATTCTAAGCCAGCTGTTGTAAGCCACTTCAAGCAGAGACCCTCAAACCAAAAACTGCTTTCTTATAGTTCTGAAATATAATTAAAACTATAATCTTACTTCACTATAAAAGAAGAAAAACTGCCAAATAGAAATCTGACCTTATTCCACGGTGGTGAGACATCATATAATTTTCTCATTTTAATTGCTAAATTCAGACATCAATAAATTTTGAAAATATGTTAAGCAAGTTCAGCTCTCAGAGAAATGCAGTTTCCCTTACAGTCCCACATATACTTACCATTCCACTCAGCGATTCTACTACTACGGAGCCAAGAAAAAAGAAACAATGCAGCACCACACAATGAGAAGAAAGGAACTACCAACGTGCTTACTTACATAAAGACAACTGAAATTACAAGATTATATTACTACCAACTTTACAGAAATAAAAAGGATCATCAAGGCATGAAAAGGACACTGGATAGCCATATATAAAGCAATAAAGTTGGACTCGTTCCACCACATGACATAGCAATATTAACGTTGAGTGGATCAAACACCACAGTGTAAGAGCTAACAGACACACAAGAAAACACAGGGTTAAATCTCTATAATCTAAGATTTAACCATGTATTCTTAGATATAAAAGTAAAGTAAGAACAAATAAAGAAAAGATAAATTATAAAAAGAAATTAGAAACCATAATTATATCTGAACCTTAATTCCTATTTGCCATGTAAAATAACATACTCTTGGGTTATAGGACTAATATTGTGGACACCATGGGCCATTAAAATAGTACCAGAATATTTATTTTTTTTTCCAGAATATTCAAAAGTGATGGTTTCAGGAGCTCCTAGAGGATATAAAATCCATAAATGCTAAAGTCCTTTATATGAATACACCATACTCCCTGGTCTTTTAAATCATCTCTGGTTTTCATATAATACTTAATACAATGTAAATACAGTAGAATTAAGAAAATGATGGCAAACATACCTACCTGTTGAATGAAGAAGAAACCCTTTCCAAACCCTTGCAATAACGTCTCATGCACAACTGACAGAATCTACAGATGTGGGACTGTCTATATGGACACTTAGCTATATGTAGAACATCACTATAATAAGAAAAAGTCTTTAATAGCACAACTATAACATAGGTGGCATTCTAGCATCATTATCTCTATAAAACTCCAAAAAGATAAAAATACAAGATCCCATTATTTTCATATGATAAAACAAGTAAGGCCCAGTGGGTAACCACATCATTATCTGTCACAAATTAAAGTGCTTTTCAATGGGAGATCCGCGGGTCCCTTGACTGCCTGTTTCACAGCTCTTGGCATCAGACAAAATGATTCTCAGTTACTCTCCTCCAAAAAGCAGTTTTCTCTGTTGCTGACAACTCTACATTTCGTCAGGCCATAATTAACAAGTTAGTCACTTGGGCTAATCACTACCTAACTTTATGCATATACACACATAAAATATACCTAAATTATATATAGACTACACACTGTAATACTGTTCTTTTCTCTGAACCAGGATTTAATTACAGTTGATCTATTATATTTGACTAAATGAACCTGAGTTTTGTCTGGTTGAATGACCACAAGTGAGCCTTACCCTTTTATTTTCTATAGCAAAGAAAGGGAAGAAGAGATGAAATAGTTTTATAACAAAGAATTCCTAAATTGTAAACACTAGAAAAAAAACCTGACAGAAATTTGTTTACATATTAAATAAAGTTCTGAATTGGGAGAGGAAAAATAAAAATTACAGGTATGTCAGTTCAATAACCAAATTAATTTTAATTGTTATTAAATGATCCTATCTTTAGGCATCTTGCCTAATCTCTCCTAATAAGCCAATTTCAAGAAAAACACTATCAGATTTTATTTTCTCTTACATTTTCAGTAAAATACAAAAGCATCTGAGTCAAACTCATGTAACAGAAGAGGAAAATTTCTGATCTTAGTATTTTCAAAATAAGAGGAGCTGAAAATTATAGGACATATGCTATTACCCTACATGATATCAGATACTGCACTAAGCTACTTTGATTATCTCATTTGATCCTCTTAACTGTATGGCACATAATTATCCACATTTTAATACTGAAGAAGGTTGTGATTATGGCCACAATGATCATATAATGTCAGCGAACATGGAAAGCAAAACTATGTTTTAAATCCTCATTACTAGATTTTTAGGTAGCAACTTAAATTGGAGGCTCCTAATTAAGGTCCCCTAGGTCTCTGCAATAAGACAGAAGAAACTACGAGCTGTTTGAAAGTATAAAGAAAAAGAAAACAAACAAGTACCAGGAGCTTTGCTTCCTAATATAGTGGCACTTATTCTACTTAGAATTTTTCACTCCCAACTGTTGAAGAATTGTTCTTTATCAAGAGAATTACAGTTTAATCTGTTTCTTCAAGTAGTCTTTTAGAAAGTATTTGAATGTCTTAAAGACTTCAATGATATAAATGAAAATTCATTTGTCTAATTTTTTTCATGTAGGCATTATCAACAAGGTCATTTTCTATCTTCTTCCATGTTTCATCTACTCTATATGGAATTCTTTAAGCCTTTTCATTATCAAGATAAGTTTTCTTATAATTTAATTATTATTCATCTCTTCTATCAGTTCTTTCTTCTTTTCCTTCTGAAACTCCTAGCTCACATTAAGTTTTAAAATAATGGTGACTTTCCTGGAAATCTAGGAAAATTTTATTTAATTCATGATTTCCATATGTTAAGATTTTTCCTGTATTTGGGGCTATGTTCCCATATGTGATCTTCAAGGCTTCTATTGATTTTGTCAACTTGATTAAGAGAAGCTCAACTATAGTGGCTCAGCAATTCCACATCCTAGGTGTGCAAGATCACCTCAGGCTGGCTTGTGCATGGATGGTATAAAGATGAAAGACCATTTCGCTGGAGGACCGCCAGTCTTTGTCTTTGCCTTGAACGTCACCTGGCTTCCAGCACAGATTTTTCAACCTTCTGACACAGACTGCTCAGCCTTCCATCACAGACCCATCAGCCTCTTGATACAGAGCCACAAAGGACACCACAGTGAGCTTCAGCCCTCTGGTTCCTTCAGTCTCCCATGAACAGATGCCCTCTGCACACTTCCTTATCCAACTCTATGGCTGACCACTGTTAAGACAATCTTGTAGATTTTTATGTTTGTAGACCTTGTGTTACACCTGTCTCTCTAGTAAATGCTGAATGATGCATCATCTGTCTAATCTTTTACGAAAATTATACAAATATGAAATAAGTTTTTCAGGGGACCCAGGAAGTCTCTTCCACATTATATTTTCATTACCCTGGCAATTTTTAACTTAAGTGTTCTTTGATCCTTTCAGTAATCCTGAATATACATGCTCATTATTCTCTAGATATTTCCTTCTAGTTGACTAAAATGGGGTGCTAAGGGGTGGGAATTTAGCTCAATAGCACAATGCCTGCCTAGCAAGTGTGAGGTCGTAAGTTCAAGTCCCAGTACCCCCAACTGCAGAAGAGGGTTGCTATTTTTTATTTAGCTTATCAAGTTTCAGGTTTAAATGTTGTGATATTCCAATCAGAATCCCACATGTATTAGAACATTTACCCCTATTATCTTTAGAATTATTTGCTGTGGTAGCCAGTAAGCTGCTGTACCCAGAACAAGCTTCCAAAACAAGGAAGTTCCTTTGAACCAGGAGAAATGCGGTAAAAAAGGAGAGATGGAAGTGTGATACCCATGGAGACGGCAAAAGAAAGTGGGGGGCCAGGGATTTAGCTCAGTGCCATAAGCAACTGCCTGGCCCATGGAAGGTACCAAATTCCATCCCCAGTACTGAAAAAAATTTTAAAAAGTAAGGCAGTGGAAATTATAAAAATCAATGTCTATCTTAAATTGAACTGACAGGAAAGTAGGAGACAAACCTTAGAAAACAAAAATCTATAGTGTAAGTTTTCAGGAAGAAAACTGTCTTTTAGTAAGAATAATACGACCAGGTCACTGCCAATACTGCAGCAAAAATCTGCTCCTCTGAATAATTTCTGAATATCTCTATGACTTTGTACACAAAATTCTACATTGTAGAAAGAATATCTGGGGCCAGGAATATAGCTCAGTGGCATAAGCACCTGCCCAGGAAGAGCAAGGTCCTGAGTTCAATCCTCAGTACGAAACGAAGGAAGGAAGGAAGGAAGGTAGGCAGGCAGACAGGCAGGCAGGCAGGCTTGCTTGACCAGAGGTCACCACTGACTGTTACAGGGTGGAAAAGAAGGAATATAGGACTCTACTAGTTTCTGTACTCCTCCCATAACTGTCCATAGCTATAATTTCATCTGTAAAATTAGTAAAGAAATGGGATACAAGTTAGCCAAAAAGAAAAAAAAAAAAAAGGCAAATATCCATATTATGACCTGGTGTCTTTTATCAGCTGACTCCATGAAAGGCACACTTATTATTTGCTTATTATTTGCTTTTAAAAAAGATTTACTAGCACTAATAAATGAAAAGTATCATATACCATATATTCATAAAAGAAAATACAGTTTTCAAACATTTTCTTAAAACTATATTCTACGGATAGAGAGAAGAGAAAAATGATTAAGTTTTAAAAACAAGAAAGGTTAATTTCTAAAATCAATTAAGTTTATTACATACAATATTAAAATATCAAACATTAATGAACTCCATGAGGTATGATTAATCTTAAAATATCCAGGTCAGCATTTACACATTGGGGCAAAAACTTTTTAAAAATCAATCTGATACACTAATCTCTCAAAACTATTAGACTCAAGCAACAAGGATAAAAAGAGAAGGCTTCTAATTCTTTTGTCCAATAATTTAACAGCAGAAATTTGCCTCATACAAATATTTTAGAGTTCCTTAACTATGCTCAAATTCAGGAAATATGACATGAGAGATTTCAAAGGACCTAAGAATAAACCTAGAGAGTCCTAAAAAGCTAAATATACAGGAGGGTCTATAACCAATCTTGATTCCCTTAAGTGTATTATATACTTTATGTACTAACAATTGTATCTCAATTACATTTTGATTATACTTTCAAAGGTCCCCGTGCCTTTCCCTCAACTTCTATAAGGCATAAGAACTTAGACAAAAGGAAAGCAGTATGCACCCAAGACTACTGAGCACTGTGGGAGTTGGGCCTGCAGCGATCCATTCTTTCGAAAGCTGTGAGTTCAGGGACAGCTCAGGCTACACAGTGAGATCCTTTTTTGGAATCAAAACCAAACGAAAGGGGGGGAAAAAAACCTTAAAAACAAAAACTCCAAGCCCCATATCTAATCCTCTCAGCAGAATCTAGATAAAAAGAACATTTTTATGATATATATTTGGGAGATTTAAGAAGAGAAAGATGAGGATGATGATGAGGGGAATACTATACTCAATAAGATATTTAAGGCACTGATAAAATAAAAAATTCAAAGAGCTACAGATAGAATCCTGAAGGCTAACAAGGGCACCATTTTCAGAAAATGTAAACATTATAGCATTTTTTAATAATTGAGAAAAATTCAATAGATATGATAAGGTGACCCAGAAGCTGACAGAGAAGACAGGGAAGTTAAAAGGTAAGAATAATTACCAAATTCAATCACAGTTACCCCACACTAAAGCAAGCCACTTAGGAGGTTTTGTGGTGAGCATAAGTTCAAGTTTTTTAAGGTAATCTGATGAACTAGGTCCAGGATGTGGCTGTGATAGTGAGACAAAGAAGGAAATGAGAGAAAAAAAGAAAATGGAATATGTCAGGACTGAATATACCAAGGACTATGTCAATGGATAGTGAAGTGACAAAAGATAATGAGACACCATGTGATAAGGAAGTTATATGCATAGCACTGTAGTAATTTGTAAAAACTAGGAAAACATAGTAGAGGCTGGAATAGGTGGTGATGGGGAGGGAATAATCTTAGTCACTATTAAGTGGAAGTCTTAAAAGGGCATATGTTTTAAATGACACATATTTTAGTTTTAGTATAAAAAAACAATTATATTGGAATGGATGTCATCTGGGAAGACAATGATTACACAAGTTAATCTTAAACTGGTTGAACAAAAATCGTCAGCTTGAGTATCAAGAAATAGGTAATGAACTCAGAAAAAACTGTTCTTTAAGAGACTTGCTTGTTTCAGATTTCAAAATAAAAAGTTTAGTACAATAAAGCAAAGACCTAGGGGGCTGGTGAAATGGCTCAGTGGTCTAAAGCACCTACTTAGAACAAGCTTAGCAAAGC
>NDGN011446027.1:0-20651 GCA_002564285.1 Tympanoctomys barrerae
CCCCTTTATATGGTCTCTTTGTGCTGAGTCAGTCTGGGGGCAGAACCAATTGTGTCCCAGGGCAGGACCCCCACCAGCCGGAAGTGCTCAGGGAGTCATCCGGAAGTGCACGGGGGAGTCATCCAGAGTCATCCGGCCAAGTTGACACAATGTATCAACCACTACACACAGCATTTACTGCCTTTCAAATTTTATTTACTTTTTCAAATTCTCAACTATCAGGATAATACTATATTTGCACGTGTGGATCTGATTTATATCACCTACCAATATAGTCTCTAGTTGCATCCATTTATCTACAAAAGCCTCAAATTTATCTTTTCTATACTTGAATAATACTCCATTGTGTAAAAATAGCATATCTCTTATATCCATTTCTCATTAGGTTTCTCATTTAGGTTGTTTCTAAGATTTAATTATAACAAATTGCACTGCTTTAAAAATGTGTTCACATACATCACTGTGTTATGATTTCAGTTCTTTTGGAAAAATACCTAGGAGGCTTGAATGGGTCTTCCAGTCCTAGCTTTTTGAGGAATCTCCATACTGATTTCCATAATAGTTGTACCAGCCTGCACTCCTGTCAACAGTGCAGAAGCGTTCCTTTATCCCCACAGCCTCTCCACCATTTGTTATTGGTTGACTTCTTGTTGATAGCCACTCTTTCTGGAGTAAAATTATATATCAGCATTGTTTTAATTTGCATCTCTTGAATGACCAAAGATGTTAATTTTTTTCATGTATTTATTTGTCATTTATATCTCTTCAGTTTTGAAGTATGAATTCATCTCAGATGCACATTTTTGGATTGGGGCTTTGTATTCTGGAGGCCTCATTTCCTTTTAATTCTTTACATAGTCTAGATAGTATGTAAAGACAGTCTTGTATGAAGGACGGTCTGCTATAATCTTATCCCAATTGTGGGTTTTGTTTTTACTCTGTTGGTGATTTTTTTTGATGTGCAGAAACGTTTAAAAAAGACGAGATGCTTGTTGTTCATTCTTTGATCCATTTCCCTTAGTTTCATTTTGTTCATGAACTTTCTACTTATCTTCTCTCTCTTTCAGAAGATTTAGTGTCTCAATTTTAATATTTAATTCTTTGAGTTATTTAGACTGTAGTTTTCTGCATGGTGATAGATATGGGTCCACATGTTAAGCCTTGAGCATATGGAATGCCAGTATGTCCAGCACCATTTATTAAAGAGCATATCTTGTTTCCAATGAACTAGTTTGGCCTCTTTGTCAAAGATAAGGTGCTTGAGTGTGTTTGTAATAGGGCTGGCAGGTTCTATTCTGTTCCACTGATCCTCTCTTTTATTGCCAGCATCCTGCTGATTTTACCACAATAGCTTTAGAGTGTAATTTCAAGTCAGAGATTGTGATAACCTGCTTTTCCTTTGTTACCCAGGATTTTTTTTCACTATTTTAGGTCTTTTGTGGTTCCAGATGAATTTTAGGAATTCTTTTCTAGATTTTTGAGGTATACTAATGGTGTTTTACTTGGTACTGCATTAAATGTGTATAACAATTTTGGGAGTATGGTTATTTTTTCACAATGTTCTTCCTATCCAAGAAGAAGTAGTATCTTTCCATTTTGTGAAATCCTTTTAAATCTCTTTTTTTCCAGATTATGATAATACTTGCTGTATAAATCACTTACTTCATTTCTGAGATTGGTTCTTAAATATTTCATTTATTGATTTGTTATTGTGAAAGGTGTGGTTTCCATAATTTCTCGATGTGTTCATTTTTTGTGTGTGAAAATACTATTAAAGTTCGGTTGCTGACTTTGTATCCTGGTAGGATTTGATTATTAAAGGTGTAAGTATCTCAGTGGAAAGTTTGAAGTCTTCTATATACAGTATCATATCATGTCATCTTCAAATGATATTTTCACTTTTTTCTTTCCAATCATTATTCATTTTATTTCTTTCTCTTGTCTAATTGTTCTGGTTAATATTTCAACAGCTATATTGAACTTGAGTAGTTACAGTGGGAATGCTTCTCTTATTGCTGATTTTAAAGTGAAGGCTTTCAGTTTTTATCCATTTAGTATGATGTTGACCATTGAATTGTCATAGATGGCTTTTGTCAGGTTGAGATAAGGAATATTTATTCTAATTTTCTCTAGTTTTTATCATGAATGAGTATTGAACTCTCTGTAAAAATATTTTTGTTTTTGCATCAATTGAGATGATCATGTGAGTTTTGTCTTCAGCTCTGGTGATGTGGTATATTACAGTTATGGTTTTGCATATTTTAAACCATTTCTCCATTACTGGAATGAATCACACTTTGTTAGTTATTTCCAGTTTCATTACACTGTGTTCAGGTAAAATGCACGGAACAATTTCAATTCCTTTGCATTTATTTACTTAAGCATGTTCTATGTGCTACCACATAATCTATTTTGGAGAACACCCTTGTGCTACTAAGAAAAATATGCATTCTGATGGTGTTTAATGGAGCACTCCATAAAGTTCTACTCAGTCCATTTCTTCACAAAATTGGTTTAATTCTGTTATTTCTTTGCTTATTATTTGCATAGATGATCTATCCCTTTATGTCAATGGAGCTTTAAAGTCCCCCAGTACAATGTTATTGTTAATTAGATTTTTTTTTCTTTCTTAAAATTGGTCTTATATTGTTGGGTTGACCTACTTTGGGTGTATATGTATTATAATTGTTGTCTCTTCCTCTTTCATTTTTCCCCTAACAAGTATTTAGTGACCTTTGTTATCTCTTTTAATCATGCTTGGTTTGAAAATGACATTGTCAGCAACTAGTATAGCTATGCTTATTGTTTTCTGTATTCCTGTCACTTTGAGTATTGCTTTTCAACCTTTGACTTTTAGTCCATTAATTTATTTTAAGTTAAATGTGTTTCTTGTGTGCAGCATATTATTGGATTTTGTTTCTTGATCCATCCTGCTAGTCTGCTTCTTTTGATTGGTGAATTGAGGCCATTTATACTGATGGATTTTTTGTTTTTTGTTTTGTTGTTGTTGTTGTTTTTGTTTTTGTTTTTTTGGCTGAACCGGGGATTGAACTCAGGCCCTTGTCAGGGAAGTGCTTATTCCACTGAGCCATCTCCCCGGCCCCTATACTGATGGTTATAATTGATATGTATTGGTTTATCTTTCTCATATTGTTTTCCCTCACAAGGATCTCTTACAGTCTCCCTTTGCTTAATTGCTTGCTTTGACTGGAGGTTCTTTTGTGTTGTTCTTGAAGTTGTGGCCATTTTTGTCCCTTTTTAAAATATCTGTCAATGTTCTTTGTAGAGTTGGTTTGCTTGTTTTGAATTTCTTTAGTTGTTTTGTCATGGAAGTAGCTTATCTCTCCATTAAATTTGATAGATAGTTTTTCAGGGAATATCAGTCTGGGTTCTAAATTGTTTTCTTATGGGACCTCAAATATTTTACTCAAAGATCTCCTGGATTTGATGTTTTGTGTTCAGAAATCTGTTGTGATTCTGATGGGCATTCATTATAGATGATCTTTCTCTCCTCTCTCACAGCAATTAATATTCTGTTCTTGACTCAATTTCTTGGATCTTGATAATTATGTTTCTAAGTGAATATTTATTTTAATTATGGATAGTTGGATTTCTATGTGCTTCAATTAACTGATTTCTTTTGTTTCTTCTTGCTGTCATTTTTTGAAGTCCCCAGTGTTTTCCCTGATTTTGCAGTGATGGTAGGGGAATTCTTTTTCTACAATTTGGAAATTTTCTGCTGCTGCTTCTGAAAAAATATTTTATGTCATTTATGTTAATTCCAGCTTTTTGATACCTTATATTAATTTTCTTGCATCACCTTGTAGGTGTTGTATTGTTATTTCATTGTTCTTGGTTACTTTTAAGAGATCCTGACATTCATTTTAACTACCTGCCATGTTATTTTCAAGGTCCAAAATTCTATCTTCTGTTTTATACAAGTACTTTTCCTAGCTTTCTATGAAATTGTTAATAGCCTTGATATTTTGTGAATGTGTTTTATGCATTCTAACTTTTCCTGTATTGTTCTTTCAATGTGCTCATCATTTTCCTATTCCCTTCTATTTTTTTTTAACCTATGTCTTCCATACATATATATTTTCCCCCTATATTTTAGGGAAGGGTCTACAGGGTGTTCAAATTCTCACTACTAGATCAGACTTGTAATGATCTGCCTGTTTCTAGCCTCCCAAGAACTGGGATTACAGGCGTGAGCCACCTCACCTAGTCTCAGTTGTCATCTCAGCATGCCCCTGGAGCAGAGCCAGCATGGAAAGTCAGGGGATTCTCCCCCACAACTTTAACCTGCTGAGCTATTTGACACCAGCCTTCCTTTGATATATTGAGCAATTATTTCATGATTATTGTCATTCCCTTTTTTATCTGAGAAAATACTTTTGATTTGATTTCCTCCATAGCCTAGTGTAGTTTTTTTTTTTTTTTTAGTTGTTTCTTTACTTCAATTGTTATCATTTCAAAAATTTCAGGTGCACAACTTTCAAATTCTTCTATCACCTTGTCCTCTGGACTTGTATTGGGTGGGCTGGGGGTCTGAGATTTCTTTTGTTTCTTCCTTTTGCTATTTTTTGAAGTCCCCAGTGTTCTCCCTGACTTTGCCACAATGGTAGGGGATCAGGGTATGGGCTAGTGAGGTTCTCATGAGGCAATAGGGCACTGAAGCTCCCTCTGTATGGGGTTCAATGTGCCTTCCATGTTGTTGAGTGGAGTGGCTGCCAGCCGAAGCTCAAGGAGAATCCCATTTTGATGAATGTAGATTAAAATTCTGCAAGGTTATATGGATGGTGGGTCTGCACAAGGTAGGGCTCTTCAAGGCTCCCATAAGTCCTTGTGGCAGTGTAGTCTCCCAACAGTGCTCAGGACAAGGATAGGTGGCCAGTGCTCAGGAACTCTAGTGATGGTGGATGCAGCAGGGCTATCTCTGCCAGATCTCTCTCTTCAGGGCAAGGATGGGCAATCAGAACTCAGTGGAATTCTGTTGGGATTGGGTGGGGGTAGGCCTAGGGTTTCCAAGTCACCCTGGCAGTGTTCAGGGTGAGGACGACTATCAGAATTAAATGAAAGAAAAATTCAATGTCTTGATTGCTTTTAAAGCTATAATTCTAATGTGGCATTCATTTGTATTTTACTGATTGTGAAAAACACAAGGATAGGGTAGCAAAGATTAAAATGCAAGTAGTTTAGCATAAGAAAAAATATGTACAATTGAGACAAAATTGACGAAAATAAACTTGAGTCGTACACAATTATCTTAAATTGGAATTCCAATAGCAACTGTATGAAGAATGATAACTTTGATGGGACTATGTTGAATAAAGAAACACAGAAATAATAAATGCAAAAGTGTTTCAGAACTTCCAGCATTTCACTACAAGTAAGTTTTTTAAAACTTGAGCTTTACCATCTTTAATATTTTCAGAGATAATATCAGTACATGAGGTGTTGTAGAGTCATTACTTTGTATTTCAGATATAACAAACTTTATTTTTATTTTTAGGGAAGTGTCTACAGAGTGTGCAGGGTCTCACTGCTAGATTGGACTTGTAGTGATCCACCTGTTTAAAGCCTCCCAAGAGCTGGGATTACAGGTTCATGCCACCATGCCCAGTTCCATTTGCAGTCTCAGAGCACTCCGGGGTGAGGCCAGCACGGCAGGTCCAGGAATCAAACGCCTGGTCCCTGCACCTGCTTGCAGGTGCTTTAATCCACTGAGGTATTTGGCCAGTCCTTATAATAAATTTTTATATGATGCAGATTCTAGTGAAAACAATGTTGAGTGAAAGAGGTAGTATTTTTTAAATTTATTTCTGTAATTATGTATACAAGTGGTTTAGATTGTAGTGATCCTTTATGCACTAACACTTGAGTGTGATTTAATTTCAATTATTTTTCTTCAAAATGTTTTATTCATTTTATATCATATATTTTTGACTAAAAGATACAATGGTAATTTCAACCAGTAGAAAAAAGAAATATTAAAATTATTAGTTATTTTTTTGAGAAACTTTAAAAATTTTGAGCAAAATCAATAAACTTTTACAACATGAGACATAACATTCTCTTCTGCTAGAAATATCATCTTTTGTAAGTACCAGGATTTCAACTCAAGTCCTCACACTTACCAGGCAGGCACTGTGCTGCTTAGCCAAACTCCCAGCCCAAACTAGTCACTTTTACCCATGCATAGTGTTTTTTCTTTACATCCATAAAAGTTCTTTTACTTTTACAATAAATTCACTTATTATATTAGTATTATTTTCAGTTGATCAATGGTGAATTAAATGAATGCTATTTAAAATGAAACATTATTTCCATTGCCTTTGCTAAATTTTTATAGTCCTAAACAGTAAGTCATTCTTTTGAATTTTTTATTTACATAATAAGATTATTTAACTTTTTCTTTTGGCATTCTATTTCCTAACTTTATTGCACTGGAAAAGTTCTTTGTGAGTATTAAGTAGCTAAAACAATTAAGACATATATTATGACTTGCAACAAAACGAGAGTTGTATCTAAAATTTTATAATGTACATATCAAGTTTTAGAAATGCCATCTCTTCCCAATTTTTAAAAACTATAGTATTATGGGTAATATTTCTTAATATTTGTATCTACAATAACAGACTTCTCTCCTTTAGTTCCTTGAGGTGCACATTATACTACTAGATTGTATCTAATTTTGACCTATGTATACATATCTTTAAGAAATCCTACTTGTCCAAGGTGTATTGCATATTTTAGATTTACTGCTGGTTCAGTTTACAATATAGAATAAAATTATTATCAGATGGAAACACCTTAATTTTATCATAATTCAGTTGCATTTGAACATTAGATCACAACATAGAAAGACTAAAAAGTGTCACTACCACAAGTTTAGTGGACTGTTAGGTCATATACTGAATGTTAAATAATGGTTTGCTTTACTTTAGGATGGAAAATACAATATGGAATAATATAAAGTCTTTGCGACTTAAAATGAGTTATCTTTCTGTGTTTAAAAGTTGATATATAGAATCAAGCACTCATTTGAATCTTGATTGCTAGGATTCAGAAAATATCTGGTATAGAAAATGTTTTCTGAAGATAAATTTATGTTTCTTCACATAATACAATATTTAAATGATCAGACTTATCTAATTGAAAAATATACCTCTTATTATTTTAATTAACTTAAGTATGTTATTGAAAATATAGGAAAATGTCTTCATTGCAAAATCTAGACTGCCCACTATGTAGGTGACTTTAGAATTGATTTCCTAAATTACATCAAACTATAATAATTCTTTGAGCTTTAACAATGATTATCATTACTGTGAATTAAATCCATAATTTTCTTCATTTATACTATTTGTAATTCCTTTTGGAATTTAAAGTTATAGTAGCCTCACATAAACATAGGCAAAATTTCCCCCTTTCCTGACCCCCATCATGAACCTTTTCTCATAAATGGATCCACAACACTGTTAATGTTAATGACAAGGTCAGTTTTATATTTGTGTTTTCTGGGCTGGGGAGATGGCTCAGTGGAATAAGTGCTTCCCTGGCAAGCACAAGGGCCTGAGTTCAATCCCCGGTTCTGCCAAAAAACAAAAACAAAAAAACCCCACAATACTATATTTGTGTTCTCTCATCACTATGTTCTGTTTATTATTTAATTGTGCAATATTTTTTAATTCATCATATTTTTCTTTGGCTACTTTCTTTAGTTGAATCCTTATTACATGTATTTTCTATTTTCCTTCTTTCCTTATAATGATATAAAATACTTCTCAGTATTGTTTTAATAATGTTACTCTTAAAATGTCATTCCTTAATCATCGAAACTTCTACTGTGCTGTAATTTTCCTTATGAATTTATTCAAGGATAAAATACTTCTATTGTTTGTATTTTCTTAAACTTTATATTTGTAGGGTGTCATTTTTAGAGTCTCATGGTGTACTGACTGAACTACCTGGGCACTTAAGGTATTTTATTATTAAGTTCTTACTGTATTTCATGTTAATATGAACACATATTCCTTATTACAATTATTTTGAGCCTTCTTTCATTGGCTTGATAAAAATAAATGGTCAAATTCTATGAATAAACCATATGCCCTTTACAAAAGTAACTTTTAACTGTATATTACTCAGTAGTAAAGCATTTATCTAACATGAGTGAATCCCTGAGTTTCATCCTCTGCAGTATAATATATTAGGCATATATATGACATATTATGATATATATATATATATGCACATATGTATTCAAGTTTTAAAATGAACATAACATTATTTACTCATCAAATTATTGATATTACATTGACTTTTTGTTTTCTTAAATCATAAATATTTCCTACTGGTAAACGTAATATCTTTGTTTCTCTGTGAATATTTGTTACACTTATAAATGCTTACTTTTCTCTTCATTTTTCCCAAATTTTGTGAGGATTAGATAGTTCTATTTTCTTGCATTTTTCATATTTGTTTTTGTTTGGTTTTTTTTTAATCTCATTCTCCAGCAGTTGCTTGTTCCTTTGAGATAACTCAATATTGTAGGTGGTTCTTGGAGTACTGAAGAGAGGGGAGAGGGGATTCCATGCCACAGTTTGTCTGCATTGGTCAGTTTTGCAGCAGGGAAGTCAGTGTTTTCAATGGAAAGCCAGGGTCAGATCCTGGATTAGAACTTCTAGTAAGCTGTGCCTTTTCTCCAGCCTCTACCCTTCCTTTGCCACACTTACACTGCTCTTTGCCAAGTGATTACCCTGGAATCCAGTTTATTGAAGTAAAGAAAGGGGAACAGAAGTAGGTTCTGTGGTCTTGCGATGTTGCCAGATCTAGGAGCACTGAAAGGCTTTTAGATGTTAACTTCTGCACCCCGAGAGAGCAGCCCTCTTCCTTCTTTGCAATTGTGGAAGTCAATTATTATTTATACTTTGGTGATAAGAAGAAGAGAAAATGCACAAATCATTCTTTGTAGTGAAACCGGAATCTAGGTGGAATCTTAGCCAATTTTCTTGAAATATTATTTATCTCTGAAACACCAAAGGTTCTCAGCATTTCCTAGATTCAACTGTGACATCTCAAGGTTATGTGAAGAAAAAAGATAGATTATTCTAGCTTCACATCCTGGCAAAAAAGATGAGTTCGCATTTCTACCAGAGAGATGTTTCACATCAGTTTTCCTGGGGGGCATCTGCCCAGTTCTTCAAAGGGTTAAATGCTATTGAATGCTCATTTATTTTTTTCCTTTGGATGTGGACATCATTAAATAAAGTATGACTATTTTTCTGAAACAAAGATAAAATAATACAACTTAGATCATGTAGCAAATAGATTTAAAATTTTCTTTTTAAAAAAGATATAAGTGAATTTTTTGTCCTCAACACTAGCATGGGCAACTTACAATAATTCATGTATGCAAAAAATCTAATAGAATAAAAATAAAAGCCAAGATATAGAAGAGAAGATACAGAATGTATAATAAGACATAAAGAGAAGTAAAGCTTTTTGGTATTGTTTTCTGAATTGTGTGCTTTTACTAATAAACAAAACAATGAAAAAGAAAATGAAAATAAAAGAAAATAATATATAAAGAACTTTCACTATCATCAAATAAACAACATTTATTACAAGGGGATATTTTCTAGAGTCCAAAATATAAGTGACCTCACTTATATTTATCTTTTTTAATATTATAAGTGATAATGAATATAGAGCCCGAACTAATATTATATAAAGTTAAACAAATGAAAACCACAAAAACCTAAAGCATGAAAACAAAACAAAGCAAAGTCTTTATGAATGCTCTTACCAAATCTCATAATTTGAAGATGAATTTTAGCATCTGAGTGAGAATTCCTTACAATGGTGTTTGTTGGGCAAATCATGGAAATTGTTTCCAGGTCCCGTGAAAGGAGCTCTCAGCTCAGAGATATATGGCTGAGAGATTTTCTCAGGCACAGGCGAGGACCAGGTGCCTCACTTCACAGAAGCTTTATTTTTCATCTGTAAAGAGGACATAGTGGTATTTACTTTCCAAAGCTTTTGTATAATTACAAGAGAAAATTTATAAAGTGTAAGCCATTATGATAACTCAAAAATTTTCTAATCCTTGTACAGAAGGGATGCAAATATTAAATTCATTTGTTTTATTAGCAAGAAAAAAGAAAATGATATATAGATATATAAATTATTTTATACATCAGATATATAGAGAGAGCTACACAACTATTTCAGCATTTTATACCCTTTTACTAATAATTGAAGTAGAGCAAGATTTTCAAAACTGACTACTGGTTTGCATACTGTGTTATTTTTAGTGATAAAATCTGTTGTGGACTGACATTTGTCATTATTATGCTAAATGTAATTCAAATCTCTCAGTTCAATATTTTTATTCTAACCCTCCTACCAGTAAGCACTTCTTTGGCTTTTCTTCCAATGTCCTGGCACAGTTATGCTTTCTTTCATTTGTGCATTTATCCGTCACTTGATACCATCTGGTCTGAAAACAAGGCAGTATAGCACAGCATGGAAATGATTATTATGTTATATAAAAGTTCATGCAGAATTAGAAAGTTGTATATATTCTAATGCTTCAGTTGATCTTAAATAACAAAAAAACCTACATTTTTAAATTGCATTAGTTTTGCCTCATCTGCTGAAAGTTGTGCATTTTATTAAATAATTTTTATTTCATCTTCTTGTAAAATAATTGCTGGTCTGAAGTAGGGAAACTACAGTAATATCATGTTAGGGAAAAGAAAGAAAAATCATACAATTTTATCTCTAAAGGAGCTTTTTAGCATGTGCCTTCAGTAGCAATTATGTTTCATCCCTCTGCTGTGGCTGCCCATATGCTCATAACTTTCTCAGTGTGCAATGGGACTCAGTGCAGAATGAGCAATGGATAACCTTCTTAACACCAACTAAACACTCACATCTCAATATTAATTTGTGAGTTAGTTTCTGCTTGCCCTCCTATTAGATTCAGAGGTTGTGAATTTTAGATAAAACCATCATAAATTATCTTAGCAATGATCTGAATGCTCCCCAAAACTTAAAAACATTGCACCATGGTAAAAGATACATGCCCAGGTTTACAGTAGTACAGCTGTTGAGAGCCGAATCTGGGATGGGTCTGTACCTCCATCCATCACAGGTGGATGGATAAAGGCAACGTGTTATTTAGACACAGTGGGGTGCCGCAGCACCATAGGAAGGTTGAACACGAGTCATCTGGAATAAGGGTGCCCCTGAAGACCATAGTGCTTGACTCAGCCACACGAGCTAAGTATCACATGGACTCTCTTAGATAAAAATCTTAGCTACATATACATATGTATATACATATATATATATACATATATATACACACACATGAGTATATACATATATGCACTACTACATACATAACTATATATCTACTATGTATAACTACATATATTTGTGTATATATACATATATATACGCACATACATATAATGAAGTAAAAGAATGATAATAATCAAGAAAAGTTATGATCCAGTGGAGATAATGTAGCTAAAATTGAATCTTGACTTATTGCAATTGTCTTTCATGTTTCATATGTTCTTTGTCCTATTCATGGATTTAATCTCTCATATATATATATATATATATATATATATATATATATACTTTACAAGGTCTTATAAAGAAATCATTTTGATGTTTGATGCTAGAAAAACAAAACCAAGGTGGATTAAAATTGGAAAAATAATCAAAATATATTATGTACATGTATCAATGTCCTATAATAAATGCACAATGACTGTACGGCTAAAATGTAGTAATAAAAGTAAAAATTTAAATAAAATGCAAAAACTCACTTCTGAACTAAAAGAAAAGTCTCCTTATCTCAAAATGGATATTTTTAATTTTTTTTATTTTAGGGAAGGGTCTACAGGGTTTTCAGGGTCTCACTACTAGATCGGACTCGTGGTGATCTGTGTGTTTACAGCCTCCCACAGGCTGGGATTACGGGTGCACAACTCCAGGCCCAGTCTCAATTGCTGGCTCACCGTGCCCCGGGGGCGGGGCCACCACGGCAGGAATGGGGATTGAATCCCTGGCCGCTGTACCTGCTTGCAGGCGCTTTAATCCCCTGTCCTCTCAACATGGGTTTTTAAAACTTAAAATTCAGAAATACATCAAAGCCAAAGCAATGACAAGTATTACTGGCCTCATAACGTCATTCCAGACACTGATCACCTGGTGCCAGTGAAATGACATCTGCCATAAATCCAAGTTCCCAAGCCACTGCTGGTTTTACACCAAGGAGAGTGGTGTGTGTCGGCATTTACCAAAGGGTCACACCTTCAGCGCCGAGAGGAGATGCACCTAAGACCGCATCTGGGGCAGGGGGGCACTGAGACAGGGCAATGGGCCGAGACTGCACGCAAATGCAGTGGAACAGAGAGAGGAGGCTTGAGAACCTCACCTCCAGGTTTCAGCCCTTCATTTCAAAAGGAAGAAAGAAGTGTTGAGAAAGTTGTATGACTTCTAAAATTGTTCAGTCATCTGAGGTAAGAGTTGAAAGTCGAACTCATACTTCCAGTCTCTCATACTTCTCCTCCATTATTTATCTAAAATGAAGATTATTTTTTCCTTTCAGTTTCTCAGCATAATTAGATGCATGAAGTTTCCTATTCAATTTTAGTTTATTCTTCTGAATATGTGCAGTTATCTGGTTGAAAGATAAACACTGAAAAATTTGATTGACAACACTCTCTCCCTTTTTTTTTTTATGGCACTGAGGATTGAACTTGGAACCTTGCAATTGCCAGAAAGGCTCATGTGCTGCTGACCTATATTCCCTGCCAACAAAGAATTCATGCACCCTAAATTAAATGTACTTCAAAAATTAAGCTCCTTTCTTGTCTTTGTGACCTAAACAATCAATTTTCTCAATATGTTTTTAAAAACATATTAATCATTTTATTAGGAAAACAAATCCCCAAAATTATGTTTTAAATTTTCATTATATACTTTACAGTTGTTTAGCGATTTATGGATTATAGTCACCTATTTCTGAATCTCCCCTTATCTCCTTAGTCATTCCTTTCCCCAAACAGGGAAGATACAACCACATTTAAGTCATAAACTTAACAGAGGGATTATGCAAAGAAATAGAAGTGCATGAGGCAAGTGGGAAGAAAAAAAGAACAATGTTCTGATTAAACAGGCACATTAATTTAAGAAAAGGGAAGCAAGTAGTGACATCTGAGAATGGGTTCTGACCCAGGGGATTTGGTGGGAAAGGGGGCCAGTGACTGTTCCAAGGAGACTCCTGTCAGTGTGAAGTCTTCATAAGATTACTCCAAGTTAAATGAGAATATATATTAAATGAGAATGAAATATATCATTCAATTCTCAAGTATTGATGAGATTTCAAGAAAAGATACCTCAATCCCAGCATTCAGGTTTTCTTACCAACAGAACTGGAGCAATTGGGATAGCAGATGGTGGGGCAGGCCTGCTCCAGTGTGGGGCTACAACCTCCTCCATGGCCTGAAAGCCCTTTGTAATCTCTACCATAACCTCAGTGTAGGGGAGCCCTGCAACTCATTTCTGATGAACAGGGTACAGCACACGTGGTGACTATCACTCTTGTGAGTCATCCTATGGCAGCAGCCTCCCCCTGACTGGACTGGGGGATGGATGCTGCCACTGCAGAAGCTGCCTTCTGGAGTGACCCACATGCCTTGGAACCAAGAAAGAGGAAGTAAATCCTGCCGTCCAGGTGAGCTTGGAGGTAAAGAGGAATAGTAGGCTACATCTTGGTTGTAGGGTGTGGAGAAACCCTGAATCAGGGGACTTGGTGAGTGATCTGTGATATTTTATGTGTTTGTTGTTTGAAGCTAGTCAGTTGTTGTAATGTGTAATGAAAGACTAAACAAATGAAACAAAAACAGTATCCTTTTAGTGATGAGTAACGATATAAATATCCGAAAGAATGAAGCATAAAATATGTAAGGTCACAAAAGTCTAATTTAAGGTCTAACTTTCAACTGTACGATTTTAAAATCGGAGGAAAAATGTGTGTTACTAGAAATATTTGAAAACAATATTTTGAACTGAGATATGAAAATATATCATTCATTTGTCTTTTCTCAAAGCTACTCTTATCCAAACAAACTAGAATATACTTATGAAATATCTTTGAAGAGAATCCAGGAATTTACATTGAATGCTTTAAAAATAACTTTTTGTATCAAAAAATACGGCATCAGTTATCTTTTCAGAAGATAAAAGACTTACATGGCACATAGTACCTAGCTAACCTAAGCTCCCAGTTAAGTTTGCTGTGTGAGATAGGTTAAAACGCACACACTTGAATCAAATTTGGGATGGCTGAGGGGAGCATAAGCCCTATGAATGATGGGAAGTTCAGATAAGATTGGTTTTTATTCTTCAAATATTCCTTTGGCCTACAGATTTGTTTTTGTTCTTGAATAATTGAAGAATTCTTTCTCTGTTTCTTTTTGATAACTCAGATAGCCTGCATTTCTGCTTTGATGAATGCCATGTTTTTACACAGCTCACATCCTATGCCAGGAATGGAAATAACTTCAGCACAAGTCCTCTTTATTTGTCTCATGCTATGTGTGAGGTAGGCTAATGGTCTGCCTATGTCTTGTCGAAGGTATTATGTGTTGATTTAAGTGAAACGGTCAGGCATTGACAATCTGTGTAGTATCCTTAGACCCACTGGGCAGGAACAGATCAGCAGACACTCCCAGTTGACTCGATGTCCTTCTTCCCTTCAATTACTGGGTGCCTAACCCCATTTCTCCTGAACAAGCCCTTAGAGTCCTCAGGTTCTGCTCAGTCAGATCCATTTGTATATCAACCTCCCACTCTTTAAATATCTACTTGGATATACTTTTACCATATTTTGTGGGACTCTAAGCTGTGACAGATTCAGTTAGAAACATAAAATAATAAGCAGTATCAAAATGAAAAGGACATGATTGCCAACAATCCAAAATTTAATGAAGAGAAATCTATCTAAATTATATATGATTAAAAATTAATGGATGGATTTGTCTATATACATTTAGAACATAGAAACTTTAAACCAAAAGTCAAGGGATATGTACATACTTACTAAGCATATACAATGTGCAGACTATTTTTATCCTGAAATACTTATTTATTTCTAATGTATTTAGTACAAGGTCTCACTATGCAGCTTTGACTTGTGATACTCCTATAGTCAGCCTCCCCAGTGCTGGGATTACAGGCATGTGACACCACGCCCAGTCTCATACTTATGTAATTTTCAATGTTTTCTCCTTGCTATATGAGGCTTCCCCAAATTGAATTTCTTTGAGGTCCTTTTCCTTATTGAAATAGTAAGAGTAATAGGATGAGATAGAAAAATAAACCAACATGTACTTTAGAAAGTGTAGCTTTTAAAAATTATACCTGTGTTTGTACATGTATAAAGTCCTTTAACCTTTATATCTGTTGATTTCAGTGGAAAAGAAAATATTTTTCACGTAATTTTTATACAGAAAAGCAAGACAACTAGGAAATAATATAAAAAGATGTAAAAATTTTCCTTTGATTCCATATTATATTTCATTCTACATGACAAAATAGTATCTCTGTAACTATATTATTCTTCAGTTTTCATAAGCTTTTCACATATATTTATTGCTACAATGATTACAACAAAATCCCAAGATGAGTATTTTCAAATTCAAAATGAGAGCATGGAAATTGGTCCTTCACTCAGGGTCACCTGCTGACACCGTGATCAAGGTACACTCTATACCTGACTTTAGCTTGTCACCACCCCACCCCTGCTCCTAGCCTTTTCTCTCTTTCCTCAACTTTGAATATGTTTGAATTTTTGGTTACATAACCCTAATGAAGCCCTTGTGGTGTCTGGATATATAACATATTTCAAATACTCTTTGTTCCACACAGTAAAGAAAACCTTTCTTGCCACCAGACAAAAATGAATTATATGATTTTTCTGTTGTTAAAGATACTTTAAAGACCTTATATTTAAATTATAACCAATGATCAATTGAGGTTAGGAAAGTAGTGGAGTCAGTGTCTGGATGCTGGTGGAAAGGAAACATTCCCTGACCCTCTGAAACTTTTCTTGCTTGCTTGCCTGTCCTATGAAGCCATGTAGTTCTCCTGCCACTGAACCTGAAATAAATCCCTTGATCAATGGGTATTAGAGATGACTGATACAAAGGAAATTTATGTGTGAGTGCAGTTATGCATTAGAGATGATCTCTGTGATTGTCTAAGAATGTATCTTACAGTGAGGTGAGGTCAAAACTAGAAATTTTATATGCATCAAAATATTTTATTTTGCTACTGGAAATATGTGCTTTTAAAACTTGAAAACAAAAAAGTTTCTCATAGAATTTGATATCCACACTTTTATCTATTTAGTAAGTGGAATTTTTATGAGATTGTAAAGTGGCTTGCCTAAGAGAGGAATTTAAAATGTTAATCTAATTTTCTATTGAATCATGAATAAAACGGTTTTATCCACAACAGTTATAAGCATGTGTCTAGAGACTTATGCGGTGCTCCCTCCTGGTCTATAACCTATACTGTATGAAGTTAAAGTATGGAAAGTGTAACAGTCATACATTTTATCAGAGACAGGAGAAATAGTTACCTCATAAAACATGAATAATACAGAGCTGTTTCCCTACCACCAAAAATTTATGTACAAGACTAAATTAGTTTCTTATAAATTATGCACAACCTCATGATGTTAGCAAAAACGTGGGCACAAACTACTGCAAGTTTGTTCCTACTGTAAAATTTATATCATTAAAATGATTACATATAAATTTTATCAAAAAATTTAACAAGATAATATATTTAATCATTTAGTTTTATGAAGCCATATTTTTCCACAATGTGTATGTTAGGTTGGTGTCTCAGTTAGTATTCTCTCATTGCTGGGACAAAATACCTGACACCCAAAATGATGGAAGGAAAGGTTTATTTAACTGACAGTCAGTGCAGGTTTCATTCCATACTCAGCTGGCTCCAAGGTAGAGTGGCCCAAGGGACAGAGCAGCCATTCACAGTGGCAGCAGAGCAGAGAGCAAGAGCAACAGACCAGGAGCAGCAGCAACAATGGCTACGGAGAGCAAGTCTGCCTCCCTTCAGTCTCATTCAGGCTATCCGCCCCTAGCTAAGTGTAGTACTCACACCCATGATCCCAGTGGATCATAAGTTGATCACAAACTCTAGAAGTCCACCTCATGATTGCATGAGGCTTGGGGGGACAACTAGACACAAACCATCCATGACAGTTGGCAACTAAATCAAACCTGAAATAAAATTGTGCATTTATATCATACATAAATATTTGTCAAAATTATATCTGAGGGCCAGTAGTCTTATTGTCACTCCAGGTCAGTGTTGGCTGCCTGACCTCTTACAATAGGTTAGGATGATGATCAGAGGAGAGGTGAAGGAGAATATTTTGAATTTTTAAAGAGAATTCTACACATCAAATGTCTTTTGTATTTGTTTTATCTACATCTGAAAAAGTCTCATGTAAAAGAGTGTGTGTTTGTTACCATGTGATACATGATACTTGCTTTCATACTTATAGGTTTATTATCCTCATAAGGAATTTGGAATTGAATCTTGCAGTGAAATATGCAGTTTCATAAATTTCTCCCAGAAAATTAAATTGAAACAAGAATTCTAAAATGCAGTTGGAGACTATATAACATGTATCCATGAAATGCTTATAATTCATAGGGCATAGATATTTTTTCATTTTAGAAAAACTTTCACATACACAAAGACATTTGCCAAGCTATTTATTAAAAATAAAGAATCTGGCAGAACAGAAAGTTTTGGATCTTCATCATTCCCACAGACTCATTAATTTAGCCACAAAACATGGAATTATTTTTTTGTTAAAAGCTTCCTTCATTGTAAGGTGTGAGCCTCACTGAAGAACATTGGAATGGTCCAGATACAACTTCACCACATGTGTGTCCTCCAGGAGAACTCCAAGTGATGGGAGGAAAACACCCTTTCTTCTCCCTAATTGGGGAAGGAAAAGAGAGGAACGCCCATTCAACATTTAACTGCCAACTCCTTAGAATTTGACCTTATTGAAATGAAATTATGTGATTTACTTGGCAGAAAAGTCAAAGTATAGGTCATGAAGATGTCAGAAATATCTTCTAACAAGGTCAGGAGATAATGCATAAACAAACATAATAACAACAAAAAGATATGAAATATTAAACAGAGATTACAAAGCTGAATAATATAATAACTAAACCTAAAAATGTTAGTCATCATAGACTGGAATCAGATGACTAGAAAAAGAAAGGATCAACAAACTCAAATGTCTTTGTGAATTATCATCCTCTCAGAGGAGCACAAACTAAACAAAGAGTAAAAATAATCCAGAGTTCTACAATCATTCTGACCAATATGCTCATTATAGTAGTTTCAGAAGGAAAAAAATATAAACAGGTGCAAAAGGTTTTTCATACAAATAATGGCTGATTAATTCTGTTTAGCTTTTCAGTTTCATCCACAAAGTTAAAGGGGATGAAACACTTTTAATTTTATTTTACAAAGTCAGTGTTACTCTGACACCAAAGCATCATAAAGTCTTTACAGAAAAAGAAAACTAGAACCAGTATTCTTGAGTGTAGATACAAATTCCTCAACAAAATACTGGTAGATTGAGTTAAATAGCACACTAAAAGTGTCATACACAATGAGCAAACAAGTGAGATGTGGTCCTAGAAACCAAGAATGGTGAATCATACAAAAAATGAGTTAATGTGATTTGACCTGCTAACAAAATGAAAGTAAGATGCATACTGGAACAGCTGCTGTAGACTACAGAATGGAGGCTTCTCAATGAACTTAATATAGAAGCACTAAAAAAATCTAGTCCTCCCACATCTGTTCAATGAATTGAAATATGTATTTCAGGGAAATATTTTCAGTTTATCTTCATTTTGTTATATTTCCTATGACAAGATAGGCAAGCAAATTAAATGTCCAACATATGATTGGATAGAGAAAATGGGTGTGTACACTTATATATAAGATGTGGCATTATAAAATAATAAAAGTGGAAAAAATCAGTCATTTGGGACAACAGTAAAGAATGTGTGAGACATTATGCTAAGTGATACAAAGCAGCACAAGCATGGATATTACATTCTTCTTAAGGTACATAAAATAGGCAAATACAGAGAAGTGGAGCATAGAACAATTGTTACCAGGAACTGCTGGATGGAGGATGATCTAATTCTGTAGATGTCTATACAACATTGTCCCTACATAGATGGCATCATTGATTGTATGCTTATATATTTATTAAAAATGGTAGAGGCGGGCAGGGAAATAGCTCAGCAGTCTAAGTATCTGCCTGGCAAGCACAAGGACTGGAGTTCGATTCCCAGTACCACATGCCATGCCTACCACCAAAACAGGGTGTGGTGGTACACACTTGTAAGCCCTGCATTAGGGAGGCTGAGACAGAGGGAACACTCTAAGTCTGAGCTGTGTTGCAAGACCCTGTATCAAATAAATAAATAAATAAATAAATAAATTTATTAATTATTTCAAAATTCAAAATGGTAGATTTCCTTTTATATGCTCTCACTATAATAAAAAGGAAGGTTATACAGTTGTTAAAATAACAATGGCTATTAACATTTAAATATTTTAAAATATTAAACATAATTTTAAAAGAACAATTGAAAAGATTATGTATAATAGACAAAATTATAAATAGAATAATAATAATGATTGTCATTGAATAGTAAACGTTAATGTTCTCTATTTTTGTGATTTTTAAACATTTTCTACAATTAACAGTTATTGTTATTACTTTAACAATAATATTTTTAAGAGACTATACTATATGCTGTTTCATACCAGTGAAATAAATAATATATTTTACTTTAATATTTTATTAAAATTTGAGTGAAATGTGAGATTTGAAGAATATGAGATGTTTTAGCTCCTGTAACAGTGGATACACCTTGTCAACTTGAGAAATCTAGAAGTTTAATTGAGTGCTTCAGCAGGGGCCAAGTGTCCTCACATTGCAAATATGCTGAGCTGTGCAAAACAAGGGCACTGAGACTGTGTCTTGCTACACCCCGCCCGGAGGGTTAGCCTGCTTACCATATAAGAGAGCAAAAGAGGCTTATACCCCACCTCCATCCTACTTTTGGTTCTGGCTGCTTTTGACATCTTCTGCCATCATGAACTGCATCATGCCCTGCCTTGGAGCCAGCAGAGTATGGATTGAAACCTCCATGAACTGTTAGCCAAGTAAACATTTCCTTCCTCAATTCTGGGTGTTGGGAATTTGTTTCAGCAAGAAGAGAAAAGTAAATAAGATTCCATTGTTATGCATATTTTTGTTACGAATATTGTTTGTATCTTTTAAAGTGGTGGTGACTTTAGTTAAATATATTCAATTATAAATTTGAAATTATTTCATTTATAATGAGAAAATATAGACACAAAATATGAGCTTAGCTTAGAGCTCTACACACTGATCTTACTTCATGCTTTTATCTCTTTCTTTCTTTCTTTCTTTCTTTCTTTCTTTCTTTCTTTCTTTCTTTCTCTCTTTCTTT
>NDGN011446030.1:0-11954 GCA_002564285.1 Tympanoctomys barrerae
TAGAAACTCTGTTTAAAACCTGAATAACTGTCATGAAGACACTCTTAAAAACAGAGAAATCCTTATCTCTTATAGTTAATTTTTAATAAAAATTTCAATTATATGAGGCCTTGGATTTTTCCTGTAACCCTCATATTAAATTTTGTGCTATATTACGAGAGTTAAAGTCAATTTGTTTAGTAATAAATTATGGGAAACACAAATTAAGATGAAAGAATGAACTGGGAAAATGCATGCAAATATTATCCACTCATATTATTTATTACATGACATAATCTGTAGATCTGGTACTAATGAGACTCAAGATTTAAATAACTGAATAATATGTTTGGTGAATTATCATCAATCAATGCCTCTGTTCCAGGATAAATGTAATCTTGGATGGCAACACATCTATTATTACAAATTCCTAACAAAGTACAGTACTTCATTATTTCAAAATGTCACAAAATACAGAGTAACAGATAAACATCGTTCTACCATCTACTACTTTTCCTTTAGAGTAACTAAAACACTATGAAGAAAACTATAATCTACCTTTATAGCACTAAAAGAACCTAATGGTCATTAAAAACTAGTTATAAAATTCAAAATTTTCATGTTATTACAGATATATCAAATTTTATCTCATTATAATGAAACAGTTTCTTTGAGTCATCTTACTTCATGTAAAGTCTTCCACACATTAATTTATTCATTCATTTAAAAAGCAGTAAGTACTGATTTTGCTCTAGGTACAGTATTAGGGGACAATTCAACATGAGTATCCCTTTTAAATTGAAAGCCTGATGAAAAAGAGGCAAGTAAAACAAAGTACAATAGTACAGGGTTAAAGTGAAACTGTCTATATATTTTGCACTTGCAATAACTAATGGGTATTATTTTGAAAAAAATCATACCTAGAAATGTTTTTATTATTGTTTAGAAATCACACTCTTCTTTGTTTGTTTTATGGAAATTAAAAAAAAAAACAAACAAAAACCAGAAATTTCACAGGTATCAGTAAGCTTAGCATCTTACACAAATTATATCATAAATATGACTGAGATTTTTATTATAGCTTTTAGTAGCTATATAATCTTAAATTTTCTAAACTTCTAATCCTCAGTTTTCTCATCTGAAAGTAGAATCATATTAACTTTGGCTAGATTATCTTCCATTTGTCCCTCAAGATCAATGTATTATAGAATGTTTGGCCCAAAGTGGTTTTCCTGCCCTCCAGTTTCTAATTCAGTTAGGTCAGTAATAAGTACTAGCAGGACATCACATAACTAAAGGAAATGAAACTATTCTCTAATGGTCCTTACTACCAGGCAGCAAGGTCGTCAGTCTATCTGTCTCTCCCTTTCTCTCTCAAGAGCAGTCCTTTCCACATAGCACTTTTTCCTAAGCCTGGAGCTAAAGTGACTGATAAAAGTCACAGAGTAGACAAAATATCTTGGACTACAGTTTCTTCTGGAAACATGCCTCAAAGTCATGTCTTCCAAACTGACCTGCTGTTACCACCCTGAGTCACCTAAAGTTTAAGCAATCCATAAGTTTAGACAAATTATTGAGTCTTGAGATCATGAAAAGTCTAAAACATAATCTCAAAGGCATAAAAGACTTTGGTTAATCTGGAAATGTGTCTTTATGGTCTTTATCAATTATGATACTGGCATGTATCATTTTTGACAAATTACCGCATTGAAATCCTATGAAAAGCCTGCCTAACCTTTTGCCTTACCTCATCCTTTATATCTTCCTGTTGTTGCGCTGAGAATATCTCCATTGCAGCCATGAGTCTCATCATCAACTCATCCACTGTAGTGTTACCTAACAATACAAAATACCAACCTTTATTATACATGAAATTCTTACACAAAACCTCAAATATTTAAGTTATTAAATTGGAAATAATTATAGAATTAATCGGAAAGCAAGAAACTACAGTCAAAATTACAACTGGTGTGTCAATATCTAGTTAAAGTACTTTCATTGAATTGCTTTGTCAGATCACAAAGAGTAAAGTAACACACTGGCAGTTGAAATTGCAGTAATACACTGGCAGCTGAAATTTCAAAACAGCTTTAAAGGATCTGTAATGAAAAGGACTTTTAATAATATAATGAGAAAAATTTCCAGGTCATGTACTTCTAATTTTTTCAAACCATGAAAATATCTTAACACTAGAAACAACTACTAATAACTTAATATCAGTGAGCAGGCTAAGCACTTTACATATTATTTCATTTAATCCTTAACATTAATTAAGAGAAAGCAAATGAGCCATAACAAATTCAAATAACCCTGTCCAGCCAAGATCAAGCTGGCTCAATGGTGGAGCCAGAATTCTAAACCAGTAAGTTTGATTCAAAAGCCTGTCTTCTTTACCCCCTCAGCACACTGCCTTTACATTAAGTTATCTTCTATTATTACAATTTCTCTGATGAAACAAATAGTTTAATTTGTGATTTATTTTCTTGCGGTACTAGGGATCAAACAGAACGCTGCACTTGCTAGGCAAGCACTTAAGCTGCTGAGCTGTCTCCCCAGCCCTCAATTTCTGAAAAACATTTTATTTCTTTTATTCCCAATTGATATTTCCTTTTTCAGTTGTTGACATGACTGCACTATAATCTTTATTTTAATTTTTTTTGTTGTTGTTGTTTTTTGGCAGAACTGGGGACTGAACTCAGGCCCTTGCACTTGCCAGGGAAGCGCTTATGCTACTGAGCCATCTCCTGGCCCCTGTACTTTATATGATGAGGCTATTTAAAATGTTTGGCTTTCTTTAATGTTGTTATGCCTTATGCAAGTCCATAACATTTAACACATATACTATCTCCTGAATGCATATAAGTCATCATTATTTTTAAGAATGAAATTCAGGAAGCTAAATAAAGATAGGGAAATTCTCCCCTAAAACCTAAAGTATTGGAAGAAATTAGCAGAAAGAGAATTTTCTCTAAGGCCTGAGGAGTCTTTGTGTTACATTAGTGAAATGATCACCAATAGGACAATAGATACCAAACATCCTGGGTGGTATTTTCCTAGAGTAGGGCTTAACTGACACGATCTCTCACTCATTCTTTCCCCAGTTTTCCTTTTAAGATCTTTGGCAGCATGGGGTTAGGCAACAGAATTTTGTCTTCAGCAAAATAAAATTTGTTTATATCAGCACTACTCTCTCAATAAATAAGGTAGAGGCAACAGATTATTTTAGTATTAAGCAAATACAACTGGATTTGTGGTTAGAGTTCCAACCCAAGTTCACTACTTAATAAGCTGTAAGATCTACTACATAGAAAATGTCTATGTAGTATTTATTATTTTTATTTAATAATAAATGAATAAGAGGATGAGTAGACTGTACCTAAGTATCAATTCTCTCTCTCTCGATGGAACTTGGAATCAAACTCAATATCTCACACTTGCCAGGAATGCTCTGTGCCACTAAGCAGTATCCCTGGCCCAATTTTCCTATTTTCAAAATGAAGGTAAATACTACCTCTGTTAGGTTCTTGGAATTGAGGTGTGTCCCATACATGGGACATAAAATCCCACTGGTAATTTTTTTTTAATAGATCTGGAGAGGTTTAGGAACACCTTTAATGTAAGTTTTACCAGGCAGGCTTATGAATTTTCATATCTCATTTGCAAACTGTAGTGATTGAGATTTACAGCATAGGAAATGAATACTTTATGAAGTATACTGGCATTACTACTGGGGAAATACTATACTCATGCATGTGACTACATAGTGACTACTGATTTTCAAGCTCAAGCTACTGCTTATCTTCTATGGGTTAGCTCTAAATGGAAGACTCATTTTCAAAGGACTGATAGGGGCTGGATGTAGTTGATTGTGAAGACTGTGGGTTTCAATTCCCAGTGCCACCTACCACTCCCACCTCCCTAAAATATAAACATATTACAGGTTAACACAATTCTCTGTAGTGTCTAGTTCAACAGAAAGTAACTATATTTTCATATTGTACATTAAACTAGTCACAATACATTACATTGCTCAAACTGGTCTTACCTATATATGAGCTGGAAAAGGAAAAAGTATTTTAATAGATAATTGCATATATTCTTTTTGGAAACTATTCAGACAAGCAGAAGTTTCTTCAAAGCAGATGTGTGTCAATTTGAAACTTTAATCAGTAAACTTTGTATTTTGTTGTGTTGATCCACTGACTTTTTTTTTTTTAATATATGGTCTCATGTTGCTGAAGCTTTGCACTCAAGATCTAGTTGTCTCAGCCTTTTGAGTTGCTAGGATTATAGGCATATGCCACCATATTACCTTTGGAATGAATTTTTAAAATATATGATTTTATAATAGCATACACTCATGCATCTAGAAAACACGAGTTACTGAGTTATGCATTTCTTCTGAATGTTGACACATTTCATTGTATGTTATTAAAACACATCTGTTAATATGAAGACTAACATAAACAGAAAGTATTTAAGCTGTCAATCTTCTTGCAGAGGATATAAATTTTTGCTTGACAATTGCTTGACAATTTAGTTTTATCACTGGCAACAAACACTATCAGCTCTTTTATGTGAAAGTGACAGGTTTACTTTGTTCTTTTTATAGAGAATGTTTTCCAACCACTCAGGCTACAAAAGCAGTTTGCCTGTCAGTCATATTTTCAAGTAAAAATAATTTCTGAAAAAAAAAATAGTTCGGCTCAAGCAACTATCCATGTGCTCTTCTCTGAGACACGCTGTGCACATTAGGATGCTATAGAAGAAATGCTTAATCCATTGCCCACTGTGTAACACAAACCAACAGGGTTAAAATTTAAAATAAATAATTTTTATTGCTCCATCAAGAACATTCTTAAATGGCTTGTTCTTTTCTGACTGCAAGTACACAGCAATGAAGAATATGTCTACTCATATAGTTTTGTATCATGAACTTGAATCATACTAATGTGATAACTGTTTTAAAACTACTGCTTTAAATGGTAATGTTTTTGAAAATGAGGAAAAAATGCCTATTACAATAATGAAAAATTTGACCTTGCAGATCCTCTGAAAATGTCTATGTGACCTCTAGATATCATGGCCTCTACTTTGAGAACCACTAGCTGCTGCAATATTGCCTCTAACAAGGAAAATAAGAACAAAAAGTTATCTTTATCTTCATTATTTATTTATCCTATATAAATCTGGTCTACCAGTAGATCCCCCCATCCATTAGTACTGTGGGTCCAACTCTGCGGCACTCTGCAACTGAGCTGTATGTTCAGTCTTTTTATTTTAATTTTGAAACAGGCTCTCCCTAAGTTGCACAGGTGGACTCAAATTTGTGACCTTCCTGACTCGGCCTGAGTCACCAGGATTACAGACATGTGCCACCTTACCTGGTCCCCCTATGTGTTTTTAGACTGTTTATGAAACTGAATGTTATAGACCACAGAGAAACAAAAAATGCCAAGTTGGTTTTGTTTGGGTTTTAAAGGCACTGGAATTTACTGTGTCCCTTCCCCACTAGTCTTAAATAGGGGCAGAAATGAAGTATTCGAGATTCAAGCTTTTGCTTCGAGTATTTGAAAAACTTTTTCTGGTGTCAGAGAAGACAGATTGTTTTCACTTAAGTGTTGTACAAACAAAATATTTTACTCTAATCTTGGAATGATTTTTTTTTGTTGTTGTTGTTGTTTTTGTTTTGTTTTGTTTTTGTAGTGGGAATTGAACTCAGGGGACTGTGCTTGCCATATGGGTACTTGTGCCAGTGAGCTGTATCACAGGCCCCTTGGAGTGCATTTGTAACAGAAAAAGATTTAAAAAAAAAAAAAAGTATTTAATACAGTGTTTACAGGGTCTCACTACACAGGCTGGACTTGCACCGATCCTCCTGTTTTTAGTTTCCCAAGTGCTGGGATTACAGGTGCATGCCACCATACCCAGTCTCAGTTGCCATTTCAGCTGGCCCCGAGGGCAGGGCTGGCACAGCATGCCAGGAATTGAACCCAGGTCCCTGCACCTGCCTAAACAGGTGCTTTAGTCTGCTGAGCTATCTGGCTGGCCCAGAATTTTTTTTTTTTGCTAAGGAATATACATTGCAGTTAAATCTATACGGTTTCCATAGCTTCACGTCTCAGAGCTGTGCTACAAAAGAATCACACGAATAAGGAAAACCAAATGCCACTATGAATAATACAATCTGCAATATCTAGCCGCTAGATTTCCAAACTGACTAAAGATAAGCATTTCTTTCAATTAATCAACATTATAGTAATAAATCAATATTATTAAGAAATGCCCCATTTGACAACATTATGACCTAATTTTTCGTTTAGAGAATTTAGCAATTATAAACATTTAAGTGGGTCACTCTATGTCTCAAAGGTTTGCAATGTTATTATTTTGCTCAAGACAATAGTTATTTGGCCAGGGATATAGCTCAGTGGCTTGGTGCCTGCCTGGCAAGCATAAGGTCCTAAGTTCGAATCCCTGTACCAAAAAAAAAAGAAAAAGTAGTTTTGTTCTACTTTTTATGCAGCATATTTCATCTTGTACAATACCTATACTTTCTGAAGATGTTTTTATTTAGAATGTTCTATATGTTAACATGTAAAGATACCAACATAAACAGAGACTGTCAGCTTTGCAGTTAAAATTGTAAGCTTATCACATACACAAGACTTTAGTCCCCTGTGACATGTACTTTACCTTGTATCACATTTAAGACTTCATTAGATGATCGCTTTCCCATAATAATCAGGAAAAGTGGAAACTGATCTGTTTTTTGAGTCCGAATGGTTTGTGCAACAACACTGCCAAAGTGTCGATTACACATTGTTAGAAACCTAAAATGAGAAAAAAATCAAAAGTGAATTTCATTTCATTTTCATAAATTTAGTAGTGCCCCAACAAAACCTCACTATTATGTAAAATTTCGACATTGTTTTGTAGCAATATACAAGTCTTGCTATATTGAGTCTTCAATTGAATATTAGATGCTTATCAAACAGGAAAACATAGAGCTGATACGATAGGATTCTCAGTCTTAAATATTGCAAGCTGGACCTCCTAAACTATGAGAAAAAGAAAACAATAAATTTTAAGAGAAAAGAATTTTTAAATAAGACAACAATGGTCTGGTATTTTATCAACTAGCATCACTCTACAAAATAGAATTTAGAAACATTTTCACAAGTCTTTAGAACCAAGAATATCACTTTAGCATTGTTTTCTTTAGTAGTAGTAGGTCTTCTAGTTTTGTACTCAGAATGGAATAAAAATAATAATTCTAAGCTTTTGACCAAAAAAGCTCAGAGATATTAGCATACTGAAGTCTAGCATTAGTATTCTTAACACGATCTGGAATAAATGAAAAAACTGATAAAGCTTTTCTCTTCTATTAGAGGACTGTTTGAAATTAGCATTTCTTTCAAGAGAAAAGGGTAGCTTATGATATGTTTTCAGATCTGATGGTAAAAAGTAAATGTCATAATAATAATGAATTATGAAAGACCAAATGCAAATATAGAATGCTTTAATAAGATCCAATTTAATAAAGTCTGTAAAAATAATGGACTTTTAATAACACGGGTCACAAAAGGCAAAACAGTGGAAATTCTAGGGACTAGCCACTGGTACTGGCTTATTAATTCTTAATTATGTTCATGAAAGGCAACTTAAATCGTGTGTTTTCTTATGCCTTATGATAATATTTTAGGTAACAACTGCTCTGAAATGTATGTTCTAGCTGATGAGCAAAGTCTTGTCGTCACATGCATTAGAAGGTAAATCTATTTGAAAAGACAAATGGCATTAAATTGTCATGTGCTCAGATTCATTTGATATCCAAATTCAAAACAGAATCAAACCTCTTAATTTTTAAAGCCAATATATTTTCTGTCTATAGAAATTCATCTCAAGTTAGGCTGACTCCTTAAAAATCTGAGCTGTGACTACAGAAAGTATATCTTGTTAAGGGCTACTAGACCTGTCAGCAAGAGTGTCAAGACAAGTTAGCGCCATTGCACTAAGTTCACTGGGAGGCAAGTTCATATACACATTTAGAGCAGCAATAACCAGACCTCAAGGCAATTTGAAATGACAAGGCCTTAAGAAATCCATTGTCAGCCATGAAATATCAGTGCTCCCATGAAAATTCAAATCTTCACATTCCACAACTATTAGGAGATAAAAGGTGCTCAAGAAGCCTAAGCCTCTATACCAAATTTCACACCCATATAGCTTTAACTCGTCAATGAGGATGTATAGAAGACTAGCAAGTTAGGATCACGTTTTTCTTTCTGTTTTTTAAGAAAATATTTGAAGTCAGTTTTGACCCTGATCTGATCATTGGCAACCTCTAAAATTAAACATGTCAAAAAAAACAGTTGGAGTGTCATTTCTTAAAAAAAGAGAGAAAATAAGTCCTTGTTGCTTTCACGCCAATGGATTAAGAGGATATCACACAGTAGATGCCCATCACAGTACTAGTCTCACAGGAGATATTAAATTCTAAACAGGATAACCCCCCAAAAAGGAAGGAGAGAAAAAAATGGGGGAAGGTGGGAGGAAGGAAAGAAGAGAGGGAGGGATGCACAGAAACAGAAAGATAGGCTAGCTTATTGTTTTGTTCTTCTTTATTTTTTAAAGACAGGTTCTCACTAGGTAGCCCAGGCTGGCCTTGAACTTATGGTAATCCTCTTGCCTCAGATTCTCAAGCAGACAAAGTAGTTTTGGGAATTCCATTTCAGGACAATTCTACAAGCATATTTACGACAGGTAGCTTTTAAAGGCCCATAGTGATTGAAATAACTGCAAAACCAATAAAGTGATCAGTTTTCTACCAGGTATTGGCAAATCACTCTAACGTTTTTGGCAGTAGACAAGAAACA
Source organism: Tympanoctomys barrerae (assembly GCA_002564285.1). Classification (NCBI taxonomy): domain Eukaryota; kingdom Metazoa; phylum Chordata; class Mammalia; order Rodentia; family Octodontidae; genus Tympanoctomys; species Tympanoctomys barrerae. The sequence goes on from NDGN011446030.1 coordinate 8,859, forward strand.
TATAACACTCCATAATCCAATTACCTTACACAGACAGACAGACAGACAGAAGACAGACAGACAGACACACACACACACACACACACAGAAATCTGGAGAAATATTTTAGATCTAACTGTATCATAATTGTGGTAGTTTCTTCCTTTTGAAAAGGTAAATACATGCCAGTGTATGTAGTTGCAGGGCCAAAATTGCATACCCAGCTGCAACTCACTCTGCTTTTATCATTTAAATTTCGGGAAGGAATAAATGGTTTCTACAGCCTCTGGATTCCCACAAACCTGAGAAGACAAGCAATGACAACTGTTCTATAATACAAGAAAATGGCTCTGTCTTTTAATCACAGAAAATATGATTAAACTGAGTAGAGCTAGTTGAGCAATGGAACAGGAAGTTGCCAAATCAGCCTCCTAAAAGAAAAGCTAAAATGACAAAAATGAAAAGACAAAGAATAGATGTACTTACTAAGAGTTAAAAAGAGGGAGGAGGATGAAGAATAAGAAGAGTTTAGAAAATGAATAAAAGGAAATGGTTAATCACAACTGGTATGCTTTTAGGTTCATTAGTTGTTGCTATTAGAAAACTAAGATAAAATTATTTTAATCTAAAGTTTTAGAAAAAAATATCTGTTTGGCATATAATAGTAAAATGTCCAGCATCTGAAACACATCTTTTCTATTTTGCTAATGGGTACAAGGGTTACTAATAATCAGATATGGGAAAAGTAATCATTTAATTCAAAATAGGACATAGTTTAGTTCCTAAAAAAAAAAGTCAGTGACTTTCACTAAGCTGTGCTTCCCAAAATATGTATTAAATGAAACCTAGAAATTTATGGGGAGAGAGATGAAATTCTACATGCATTTACTGTCTATCTACTATACACCAGGTACTAAAGATACATATTTAATTTTTTTAAAGGCCATTACACTGTCACTGCTCTACTTACAAAGTTTCCTGATTATTATACTTCAGTGTGACTTCTGTAAGTTTAAAGTTAACTCAGATATGTATTAGGAATAACAATGAATTTTAAAATACTTATCTTCTTGTAAGGATGATTCAGAAACACATTAAAGAGGGCCCTGCCCCTTGGCTCAGTTCTTTAAGTGGCTGCTTCAACAAAGCAGCCAGGCTCAGGTTGCTGTGGTTCGATCCCCACAACTCAAGCCAGCCAAACCTGCNCTGAAGGCATTCGGAGCAGAAACACATTAAAAAATCAACAACATTTAGACTTGTGTGTACAATATGGTAGGCTCTTAAAATTGGTAGCTATTTTATTACTGATAAGTGTAATATTTAACATTTTTATTATCCTTACTTTTCAAGATGGTATCTCCATGCCAACACTGACAGATCTTTTTTACACAGCAGGACATTTCAACTGCTGACTTGATTGCTGACTAACCAAAAACAGTTACTGGCTTTATTTTCATTTGGAAAAATGAAATGGCAGGTATTATATTAGGAAATTTTAAAAAACCTTTTTAATGTATTTGGCACAAGGTCTCACTACGCAGCTCGGACTCATAGTGATCCTCCAGTTTTCAGCATCCCCTGCTCTGGGATTACAGTTGTGTGCCACCATACCCTGTCTCAGTGGCAGGCTCAGTGGGCCCAGTGGTGGGTGTGGGGCCAGCATGGCATGTGGTGATGGAGATTGAATTCCAGTCTCTACATTTGTCTTAGCAGGTGCTTAGTCTGCTGAACTACCTCCCCGGACTTACATTAGGAATTAAAAAAAAAAACACACACACAAAACACAATTATTGATGCTGCAGCTGTGCAATACTACAAAATTGCAAACATTTAAAAGCAAATACTAAATTAAAATCACTATTTCCTTTTTAATATATTTGCACAATAAAAAAACCAACATAAAATTCCTAACTGCTTATCCTTGAGCCATGTCTTTTTCTAATATATGAACCATTTCTCCAAAATGAAGTCACTGAGTTAAAAAAAACAAAAACATTATGCTTAACAGTGCTAATGGACTTCTCCAATATTATCTGATAGCTTGGGGCAAATCGTTTGTATGTACTTCTCAAGTGCAGCTGTTTACTTTTTTTGATGTCATCTTAGTTTAAGAAGACTGCCCTTTAAAATAGACCAAATTAGCAGTTTCAATAAGCCTTATTGTTTATATTTATTCAGTGTTTATTCAATTAAATTTCTATAAATGGACTGAAACATCAGAAGATAAGATAGAGGAACTTAGAAATCATCTACCTATCTAGGTAATGTACAACCCCTTCCCCTCATTTCCTTTAACTGGAAAATAAAGTTGAGGTCCTTTAACTTGTGGAGTAAGATTCAAGTTGCCAGCTCTGATGAGCACACAAAACCACACCAGCCAAAGACTTTTGCCTCCTACCACAACATTATTACACATTTCTACAAGCCCATCCCATTATTCAGCTCATTTCTGGATTTCTCATTGGGAATGATCTTCAGTGTAGTGTATATATGATTCTTTGTCGTTTGAGGGTACCTTTGATATTTTGGAAGTAGTCCAAAGTCTGAGAATGACAGTACAGTTCATTCTCAGAAGTATTTAAAAAGATAGCCACAATAACTTATGATGAGCTAAATTTTAATTAAAACTATGCTATTTTTTTCACTTATCAGATTAGTAAGTATTTAAATACTGGTAATATTTTTTTTAAATGACTTTAGGACAGGGTTTACAGGGTGTATAGGGTCTCACTATGTAGAATGGACATGTAGTGATTCTCCTGTTTTCAGCCCCCCAAGAGCTGTGATTACAAGTGCGTACCACCATGCCCAGTCTCAATCGCAGTTTCAGCGCACCCTGGAGACAGGGCCCGGATAGAACCCTGGCTGCCATGCTCTGCCCAAGCAGGTGCTTTAGTCTGTTGAGCTATCTGGCCAGCCCTAAATACTGGTAACATTATAGAGAAAGTCACTTAATGTCACTTTTATATCTGGGTGGAGATATATTTTCATGGGAATCACCTGTATGCACAATTAATTACTGTAGGTTTGTAATCACAAAATGTTGAATATAACAGATAGCTACATTCTCTTAATTCAAGGAATAGAGGGATTTGTTCTAATAGTGTTTGTAAACAG
>NDGN011446033.1:0-10863 GCA_002564285.1 Tympanoctomys barrerae
GGGGGGGGGGGGCTCATCCAGGAAGAAAGAGCTCCTCCTGGCTGATGGCCTCGGCCAGGCCTAGTCACTTTCTCCTGCCTCAAACCACACACCCACTCTTCCGGAGTCTCGAGCTTTCAGCACTGGACTGGAAGTTACACCCTCAGCCTTTTGGGGTCTCCAACTTGCCATCTCACCTCAAGACTTCAAGCTTCTCTCTCAGCTGCCAGAGTAATGTGACCCAGTTCCTCTCCACAAGTCATGGACATGGACGTGGGTAACAATACTGAGTCCTATTTCTCCGCAGAACCCTGGAGAACACCAGAAGGATCCTACTTACCGTGTGCCAGCAAGTTGAGCTGCCCGGCAGGACAAGGCAGGAACGGCGCTGTCTCTGGGCTATGAAGGCAACGCCCCAGCCAGCACCACACACCCAGCAGGAGAAGAGCTCTGTATTTTCCAAAGACCCTCCACCTTGCCATCTGTGCCTTTGTGACAAGGACAGGGAGACCTGATATGGCTGTTCTTCATGGGTACGGGCCAGGGTAGTGCCCCCAGGGCAGTAGTCATGTGCGTTCCCTCACCTTATACATTTTTCCCTTCTGCTTAGATCTTATGACAAGTAAGTGTGTACAGCTCTCAACCTGGAGCTCTCCTTGCACCATGATGCCGAGCAAGGGGAAAGCATGGACAGGGCTGGAAGAATCTGGGAAGGGCAGGGGTGCATCAGGAGCAGGAGGCCTAAGGGCAGACTGTGGGTCAGCTGAAAGGCGTGAACAGGAGTCTCCATGCCTTGACCTGACCCCTGAGTTCCAGAATTCAGGATCATGGTATGGTTCAAAGGTCCTTTACTGAGAATACAGCCCTGTCAGCTCTGTCTCCAGGAGGAAATAGAGAGAGAACAATCACAAGAGAAGGACTACTTAACCTGGAAAAGAAAATTCTGATCTTTGTATACTTTAAATAAAGATTTAAAAGAAAACAGCATTTCTCTTGCTTGAAATGCTTTTGGAATAATCCTATTATGAGAAAAAAGTGTGAGTAAAAGGGTTTTCTCTTGGCTGTGACAGCAAGTTTGGAATGAAAGAGAATCTTGTTAATTCCCACTCTTCTCTTCTTGTTTCTCCTCCATCTCTCCACCACCTCTCTGAACCTCTTTCACATCCCATTCTGGAAGCTTCCTAAAATGTCCTTCCTCTTGTCCCTTCACAGGCTCCACTTGGACACCTCAAAGGAAACCGGAAGTGACCATCTACTGCTGGATTCTTTACCACCTGGTGACTCAGACATAAACCGGCCCAGGGCAGCAGTACAGCAAGGACAATACCCGCATGTGCAGACCAGCAACAGCGGAAATGGCAGGTGCGAGTGGAGCTGCCCGACCACGAGACGGTGCCACTGAGCAGAGCACCCTCAGTGCCCTGCCTCTGCCGACAGACTGCCTGAGGAGATCTGCCCATCCCAGAACCCAGAAAACCTAGCAGTGCCAAGGAAGGGAGACATACTTGTACTTCAATTATCTCAGAGCAGCGGTGTAATCTCGTCAAACATGAGCATCATGGGTTGATTGCATCTGCCCAAAATACACATGCTGACACACTTACCCCAACGCCTCAAAATGGGTCTGTATTTTGAGATAAAGTCATCAGAGAGGTAGTCGCATTAGAGTGAGGTCATTCGGGTGGGCCCTAGGCCCATAGGATTGGAGTCCTCAGAAGAAAAAAGGCACCAGAACACCTACCATCTTTGTCACATGAGGCCGCAGAGAGAAGGCAGACTTCTATGCCGGGAGAAGAACCCTTACCTGAAACTCAACTCTGCCGGTCTTTGATCTTAGATTTTCCAGCCTCTGGAACTGTGGGAAAATATCATTTTTATTGTTGAAGTGATGTGGTCTGTGGTATTTCAATATGGCAGCCTGAGCACACTAATGCAACAGGGATCTTTATGAAAGATGGAAGTGTGGCCACATAGACTCACATAGAGAGAAGACACTGGGAAGCGACATTGAGAAAAGGAGGCCTGGTTTGATCTGTAAGCCAGAGAGGCAGACCTGGACCAGATCCTTCCCTCATAGCCCTCAGAAAGAACCAAGCCCACTGAGCCCTCTGAAACTGGGAGACAGCATGTTTTTGCAATCTCAGCCACCCACTCCACCTTAGTTCTGGTGGCCCTGGAATGCTAACACGGGGCTGGACAGGTAAAACAAAGATCCAAAGAGGGTCAGGCCAGCTTGCTGTCCTGCTGCCCTATGTTCTACGGTCTCCTTCTCACCTGGAAGATAATCTACTCTCTTACCACAGGCTCTGTTCCTATCAACTGCAATGGGAGCCCATGCAGTCCCAACTTTCCAACGCATTGTGGGGTGGACTCCAGACAACATCCTCTTTTGCTTTGCAAGAAGGAATCATTTTTAATCAGGCAACAGTGAGTCACTGAGAGAGAAATCCGTGGAGACAGTGCAGGCCTGGTGCCAGTGAGAAGGCCAGTTGCCAAAGCCCAGTTCCTACTTTAATTCCCTGGCTCATGGGGGAGGGCATCTCTACCTGCCAAAGGGGAGGAGAAAGACAGGGGTACTTATCAGCAGAAGCAGATGCCCTCCCAGAGGCCAGGCTGGTGCCCTGCTCTTGCTGGGGCCTATCTTAGCATGATATTAAGCTAAATTGGAAGGCACTGAAGGCAAAGGCAGGCAGAGGCAACAGGAAGTGGGTAGGTAGCCTTCAGAGAGGAGAGGCGGTGTCTGGCACCAACACAGTACTCCCTGGTCCCTCAGCCCCCTCCTGTTACCTGCTCCCCCTGCACAGGAGAAAAGGAGTCCCTGGCAGGCGACTCTAAGGAGAGATGAGAGACATGCAGCAGGAAGGGATCTGGGGGAGGGAGGTCCAGAGGAGGCTGGCATGAAAACAAGGGACAGGAACAGGAGGGAAATACTCACATGATGCTGTCTCCAAGGACTGCAGAGAGGCATTGGAAGGCACGTCAGCCTGCCTTTTCACTCTTCTCCACACTGCACCTCCAAAAATTTGGAATTCACCCATGCTACAGAAATGAGGGACAACATGGCAGCCTGTACCCCAGATAGCTGCCCCTGCCCAGCTGAAACGCTCCTCCAGTCTGCCCTGAAAGTGGCTGGTATGATGCTGGCCTACAGGGGCTGGAGGGAAGGAACCATGGAATTCATGAGTTACTACATTCACAGGTTACTGACGGAAACCTTCAGGTTGATTTTGTAGTTTGGCAGATGAGAAAGTCTTCATATGAGAAGACACTAGGGCAGTTTAACAAGCACAACTGAACAAAGGATAACTGCATGCAAAAACCAAGAGACAGACAGACAGACAGACAGACAGACAGACAGAGAGAATCTTAAAGATTCAAATTAGCGATGGATCCAAAGCCAGACCAATGTCTCAGTGGGTGACCATGGCCCATGTGTGCTCTGCAGCACACTGAGAATCTGGGGCTCAGACAGTCCTCAAGCTTCTGGGAGGACACCTAACACTAGCTTTGGGTCCTAGCTCTGCCTTTCACCAGCTGGGTATCATGGACTTGTTTCATAACCCTCCAAATTTTCTTTCTTTCTTTTAAAAAGAGTAATAAAAGTACCTACCTCAGGGCATCATTGAGTGAAATACCCACTCTACCCTTCACTGTCTTCCTACCAAACATCCCATCCTCTTAGCTGAGGTTCATGGGAGGCGCTGCTGGGGCTGTCTGAAAATCCCTAGTGACGGGGAGCTCACCACTGTGCAGGGACCCACTCCATTTTGACAGCGCCATTTTGTTTATTACAAAGTAAGCCAAGGTCGGCCTCTGCCACTTCTTCTAGTTCCTTAAGCTGCCCCCACATGACCACAAATACAGCATGCGAAGGAAGGTGCTTTTCTCCTACCTTCACAGCAATCCACCATCACCTGTGCCTTCTCTACCCACCCAGCACTCACTCATTTACTCATTCACTCCTTCCATCAGTTTCAAGGTGATGAGCTCTCCCCAGCAGCCCTTGTGATGGGACTCAGGGACAATAGTCCTGAATGCATTCAGAACCGGCAACTCCCTACTGGCTAATGCCTCAAAGTGGTTTTGAAACATTTTTTTCCCTACTCTCCAGGGGCAGTGCAAAAGAAAAAAAAAAAAAAAGAATGAACTAACTTCAGCAGCATGTCCAGATGGAAGGCCATACTCCAGCGGTCTCTGGAGAATCTGAAGGTTGGGCACAGAGGAAGCCCAGTGATCCTAATTCCTGGTTCCCAATAGGGGCTAACCCCACGGTACATGCCAGGAAACCGCTCTTTACTTTGGGATGAGCCAGCTCAGTCTTATTTGCAAAGCTGTCCCCAAAGCCTCTATAGGAAGTATAATATCACCATAAAGAATCGTTATCTTCTCATGTGACTACTTCTCTCTGTTTAAAGAAAGAGTCTGGATTTGCCGTGAACAATCCTCCTCGCTCCCCCGCCTTTACCTGATATGATTTTGGCTCCTGATAATTACATTAGGTTTAGAAACTGGCTTTATGATGCTAATAATTATACATGCTTACAAAACAGATGGGGCTGGATTCCGGAGGGGGGAGCATGTATGGACTCGGAAATGAGACGTTTTGTTGGTAGGAAATGGATAGTTATTTCCAGGTTTTATTGCTGTGTTTCATAAGACTCTTCTTAAATCTTGTTGATAATGCTTTGCCTGTATTGCCTCTCATGCATTTTGTTAGACGAAGCTCATCAATCCCAAATGTGCTGGGGAGACGGCATTAACTGCCTGGCCCAGGAGAAGTCAGGACAGGGGTGGCCAGTGCCACTTGGAAGAAGCACACACCAGGGACTTGATCCTTCTGCACACCGAAGACGCTCACTGAGGGGAGAGAGAGCGTTGAAGTGGGAGGGGCCAGCCCACAGAGCATCTGAGTCAGAAGGAACTTCAGAAGTCATCTGCTCGAGCCAGGGGGCCATGGATTCCACAGCGTGTGAGACCTACCGGAAATGCAAATTCTCAGGCTCTGCACAAACACTGCTTCATCCCAGACAGCCTGATGGCTGCTACAGTTTAAGAGTCACTGACCTGGTTCAATTCTATCATATTAAAAATAAACAAAGCAAGGCCCGGGGTGGGGGTGGGGGGTGGGTAAAGCGATATGCCCCAAGTCACTCTGCCAGCTAATGGAGAAGCAGGGTGGAACCTCCAATTCAACATGGTGGTTCCCTCCCAAGGATACCACATTACTCTGAAAGCACTGGGCACTTGATGGGGCACAAGGCTGCTTGAGCTTTTGGTGTGCATGACAATCCCATGGGGCTCTCACTATAGTACATGTGTGGATTTGGTTTCTCTGGCTAGCAGCCCAAGATCCTGCATCTTTCATAAGGTTCCTAGGTGATGGGCTCTGCTGGGTCAGGCCTCACAGTTCGCACAAGTTCTTGGATGAACTGGTGGTCACTTGGGCAGAAGACACTATGGAGACAGTGCTACGCTCCTTGGAGGCCTCTTGGGAGTAGAGTTTTGGAAGCAGTGATTGCTCCCCACTTGGAAGCCCCCCTTGCTGTCTCCGGAGCTTGGATGAGCAGAGCACGGCCCTGCTGGTGCCTGGCCACCTCGATCTGTTCATTTCTCTCATCAAAGCTGCGACTCTTCCTTGAGGAAAGCTGGTCCTTTCTCATTTTCTCTGTAAGTCTACACAACACACAGGTAGTAAGGTCCAACAAAAGCGAAATGGGTCTTCCTCTCAAAGAACTCCTAGGTAAAAGTCTCAGCACCTACCCTTGGTCTTTGGTTCTTTCTCTTTGCTCACTGGTAGTGAGTTGCTCATGATATCTGCCCTCAATCCCTCTGACTTTCATAGAAGTCACTTATTCTCTCCACATGCACTTTTTCTGTACTTTATAAGTGCAGGTAGCAGAAATTACACTAAGTAAATGGATTTCCTCTTCTTTACCTTTTCATTCCCTTCATTTGGAGCTTAAGGTAAGCTAGGTTCAAAGCTAAAACTCTAGAAAGGACTCTTTCTTGTTATGCATTTACCAAATTTCTTCTCATTTTACCAGGCTTACCTCTCCACCCATTTGACCAGGCGGACCTGCCTTGTCCCACTAGCTGGGGACACCCCATCTTCAGCCCACAGACACACCTATCATCCACCACCAGCAGACTGGGCTCGGCCGGGTTCACCATCTTCCCCTCTAGGAATCTCACTACTTCCCCAATAAGTCCCTGTTGCAGACAAACATTGATAATGAATAAATCTCTTTCAGAGTAAGGAGTGGGCCAGTGTGTCTGTGGGGAAGGCCCGCAGACACAGGCAGGATGGATGGCTGATGGGAGCAGTGCCGTCGGCTCTAATTAACGTATTGTTCTCTGGGCTCCAGCAGGATTATGGATGAGCTCCACAAAGCGGCCCACTTAACCTGAGCAGCCCGGTTCCAATCTATTACTTTCTCCACTAGCTTCAGCCTATAGTTCGGTCTGGTACAAAGGGGCTAGTTATGGGCAGGAAGCCAAGAGAGTGCAATTTGAGGAGCTCCCCAAAGGCACATGCCCAGCTTGTTTCTACTGACAGGTTAACCTGTGTCATGCCTAGGCTTACTCCCCACCCCCCAATGTGGGCATAGAAAACACAACCTGAGGTACCACAAGTCTCTGAGATCCCACTCGTACAGCATTACACAAAGAAAAAAGGAGGGCACCAGCCAACCAGGACAGCTGCCTTCTGATCATGGGCTGGCACAAAACATCAAAGCAACTTGAGTGGTTGTCTCCAAGACAGATCTTCCCTTTACATATACATGAAGTCTGTCTGTCACCTCTGGTTATTATTTTGTGCAGCCATATTTTTTTCTTAAGGACTATTACATTCAAGGCAGCAATTTATATAAGACTTGGGTCTCACCTCCACGAAGCTGGCAGTCTAATGAAGATGAAAAGAAAACATCCTAAGGGGACTGCAGCACCAAGAGAAGCTTGGAGGGAAGCACTGTGTGCTGCAAAGGTAAAGATGATCCAAGCAATTACAGAGGCTCTGAGGAGGGGCCAGAGGTGGGCGGGCAAGGATCCTATAACCAGAAGTCAATTCACAATCTCTCAGAAATATATTCCCAGCATCTGCAGGTGTATAATTATCAACTAAAATAAGCTACAATGGCCCAGGCCCTCATGTTGCTTTAACTGTCTTCCTGAGCAGATAGGCTCTATTTACCCACTCCAGATATCATGAGCATGTTACTAAGTTTAAAGGAGAAGTCTGTTTTCCTGGGTAAAGAAGGCTGAACTGCCTCCCACCCTACTTACCATGGCCAGTGGGAGCCGTAACAGCATATTGTGCACACCGACCTCAATGTTGCTGCACAGTTGTTGCCACCCACTGTTGTCACGTAGCTGCCTCATCAAGATACTCCAAAGGCCTGGAGGACAGCAGAGTCACAAGACAGAAGCAGCCTAGGTCCTGGGCCTCCTGGATCAAGTATAGCATCTTACTTACCTCACTGAGCAGAAGCATGGCAGAGAAACATTCAGCCACCTCTCTGAGCCCAAGGGTGTTTTTGCAACATTAGCCTACCCTACCCAAAACTCAGAACAAGTTGCTTACTTTACCTGAGCCCCAAGGTGACTGTGGTGATAGAACTGATATAAAGGGGGCAACACTTTTTCCAACAGCCAAGGATACATTAATGTGAGATGCTGACACTGTTGGTCACCAACTGTCTCTCTCTCTCTCTCTCCAGCTCTACGCTGAGCCCCTCATGTATCTCATCTCGTGCACTGACTACTGACTGACTAAAAGCAGAGTAATGTATCAGGTTGAATTAGCTTCTTCCTGTTCTCTTTTGGGGAGAAATCCAATCGGTGTACCTATATCTCTATCCCCCATTTTCCCACCCAATACACATCCATAAAGAAATTTCATAGACCTGCTGGGTGAATGCACAGAAGGTGCCAGACTGGTCTTGGAAAATGATTACACCCTAGTCTGGGGGAAACCACATAACCTTAATTCGCCTTTGCAGCAAAGAAGCCACAGGACACTGCCACCCAAGTTGGTGAAGTCACTGTAAAACTCAACAGGGGTACAGACCACCCCACACACCACGTCCTCAGCGCAGTAAGAAATGGAGAGTGGACGCAGGTCACACAAAGGCACTGGCGCTGTCCGGAAAGGCAACAATGCAAAATGAAAAACAAAACATATCCACCAACATGCATGTGTGTGATTGTGTAAGTATGCTCTAGATGCACTGGTGGGTGTGCATCTACTTGAGAGGCAGGTCTGTGTGTGTCTACGGTCCGTTCAGCAGAGTGTGCATGTAGTAGCTAGCACTCATCACACACGCAACACACAACAACCTCAACTTAAAGGAAAAGAAGTTTAATCTGGCTTATGGGTTAAGGAGATTCAGTCCATGGTAAACTGGCTTTAGGCGGAAATGTCATGGGTGGAAGGGCGTGGAGGCATAACATGCTTAGCTCATGATGCCCAGGATGTGTAACAGAGAAACAGTACCAGAAACGAAGGGGCCAGGAGCCAGCTATAGTGAGCACACAAGCTCATGCCTCCATAACCCACCCAGATGCAACCAGAAATGTGCCCTACCCATGCCCTAAGAGGAACGCAAGCCAATCAAATTGACAAAATGAAGTTTAACTCCCACAACACATGTGTGTTTGTGTGTGTGTATATGTGTATATATAAGGGATGCATGTATGTGTCTATGTGGGTATGGGTGACATGCATGCACACATGTATTTGAGACCAGAATGTATGTATACTTGTGTGGTTGTGTTTAATGTACATTATCATATCTGTGAGTTTGCATGTTTGAGGGGTACACATGTGTCTGTATAGATGTTTGATGTACTCTCACATGTATTTGTGCATGTGTGCACATGTGGGTTTGTGAGTGTGCTTGTGTCTCAGAGGGGAGATAACAGAGAAAGAGAGGCATGGGGGTCATAAGACTCTCCCATCTCACTTCTGGAAGAAGATTGGCTGGATTCATAGGGAATGTCACTACTGTTGCGAATATTCCCCATCCTGGTCCTAGATCTGTTTCCTAGAAATTATGAAATAGGAATGTTTTCCCTCCACACATAGAAGGCAGAATCATTTGTTGATTTCTCTGCCTGTTATGCTTCCCCTAAATATTTGGCCTTCTCAGGCCTGTAGCTGGCCTTGGGCTGGGCTCAGCTGTAGGGTCTACCCCCTCAGCTTGTCAACCTCTCCTCTCCAGCCATGTAGGAGTCAACAGTGAGCAAGAGAATTTTCTCAGGAACAAAGAAGTCTGGGAGGCTAGGTGGGTGGAGGAGTAGGAGGGAGGGGCCTGCAGCCCTCCTAGGTAGGAGGTAGGAGGGGGCCAAGCTGAAGGAGGCTCTCAATTCTCAGCCCCGCAGGAGGCCAAGGGAGAAGCAGCTGCCAGAGTGGTAGAGCTGCTGGGTTAGGAACAAGCCCCTGACACAAGGGGTTTGCACAGGCGCACAAATGAAAGAAAATCAGAGGAGATGAAACCATACAAATTTCGGGTAATAGAAAGAGAGGAAAGAGATGTGCATGTGGCCTGGGTCTCGGCTCAGAAAGGTCGATTCCAAGAAGACGCTGCTCAACTTTATATTACTTTTCAGAAAGCCAGTGAGCTGAAAAATAACTCTCACCTTTTTTTATATATTATTATTCGTATCTTCAGAGTTTCTTCTTCACATTGTTTTGTGCATTTCGGTTGTTCATTTCTCCCCAGCCTGATTTCATTTGGAGATTTGGCCGGGAGCCTGGAGGGGAAGACGGCCCTTCTCCTAAGAATGCATTTATTTCAAATCCTCTGCAGCCTTTGCGGGTTCTGCCCAGTTCCCAAAGGTGGAGGCGGTAGGGGGATGTGTGTGGCATTGGGGGGATGGCTGAAGCCTGCCTGGGCCCTCCCTACTCACAGGAGCTCATATGTAAGGCATGGTCAGCACATACGTGTGTGTGTGTACATGCCTGAGTACACTTGAGGGTTCATGAAAGGGCACTGCATGTGAATCTGAACATGCAAGGAAATATCCCCACTAGGTTTCTGAGGATGCCTGCTTATGGCAGGGGCTGTGAGCCTGCATGCGTCGGTGTGCATGTGCGTGTGTGAGAGGGGCTCAGGCGTGCACTTGGAGGGGCTTTCACGCCTGTGCACGCCACCGTCCCTGCAGGTGGGAGGGACCTGGGTAGCTAGGTTTTCTGTTTCTCTTGAGTTGGCAGTGGCAGTAACAGGCTCTTTCACCTTTAGCTAAGTTAGGCGAGGCGCAGATGTTGTTTGAACCAGGGAAAATGTCAGCCCCCAGGAGGAGCCCAGCTTTAACTTTGAGTGAGCCCCTAGGAAGCATGGCAGTGTATTCTGAGTATTGTGCTTTGGGTCCATTTGCATTTGCTCTTTCCAGTAACTAAGGACTGGTGGGCGGTGTGAAGGAGGGGGGCCTCTTTCTCAGGGCCCACTGCCCCTCCCAGCTTCACTGGGATCCTGCTGAGCCTGGCACCACAGAGAAGCTAAAAAGAACCCTGATCCCTTGCCCTCACACCTCACCCAGTGGCAACCTGGGAGAAGTTTCTAAGTCCAGGGGAAGCCTCTTAGCAGAAGTTTGGGACTCAAGCTCCTGGGGCAGCACATCTGGAAACTGCCCCTGGTGCTCAACATGGTGCTCTGTAGATGGTGACAAAAGCCTGAGCTGAGGCTGACCAGATAGCTCAGCGGACTAAAGCATCTGCTTAGGCAGAGTGCAGCGGCCAGGGTTCAATCTCCAGCCTGCCATGCCAGCCCCATCCCCAGGGTGTGCTGAGACTGTGACTGAGACCGGGCATGGTGGCGTGTGCCTGTAATCCTAGCACTTGGGAGGCTGAAAACAGGAGGATCACTACAAGTCTGATCTGTGTGG
>NDGN011446034.1:0-13353 GCA_002564285.1 Tympanoctomys barrerae
AGTTTCAATAATTAATACATTGCATATTGTTGTCTTGGTGGTTATTCATTGTACAAGATGCAGTTTTTGAGAGTATATTTCCTTATCTCTATTCTACTTGGTTCACTGAGATTCTTAGATGTATGCATTAGCAGTTTTATTGTTTAATTAAATTTGATGAATGTTCAATAGTTCTTTCTTCATATATATTTTTTCTGTCCCTTGTTCTTTCTCCTCCCCTTCTGGAACTCTCAATAAACAAGCGCCGCTGTGTTCTTAGGCTCTCTTCAGCTTTCTTCTTGTTTCTTTCTTCTTCAAGCTATGTGAATCCCATTCATTTATCTTCATGTTCTTTCATTCTTTTTTCCAACGTATTGACTCTGCTGTTGAGTCTCTGTTGCAAACTTTTTGTTTCAATTATTGTACTTACCAACTCTAGAGCTTCCAGTTTGGTTTCTACACTTTGTATTTCTATTGAAAGTCTCTGCTGAATGTGTCATTATAATGAGATTTCCTTTCATTTTGTAAGCATGGCTTTCTTTGAACATATTGATAATCACTGCTTTGAGGTCTTTTTCAGATCATCCCAAATCTGAGCTATTCAAGATCATTTCTACTGGTCACTTTCCCCTTAAGGTGGGTCACACTTAGTCTTTTATTTTTTGCATATATGACAGTTTTATTCATGTAAAACGATGTTTTATATGCTATATTTTAGAAATGCAACATACCCCAGAGGTGGCTGGGGTTTTCATTATTGTTATTTTCTTAGTTACATTATTGGGATAATTCAGTAAAGTTTGTCTACCTCAATTGTACAAGCCTATTCAACTTTACTTATATTCTACTTTTACTATTAAGCTTAAATTTGAAAGGTCACTTATGGACATCACAGATTAAGGATCAGGCAACAAATGATTGGTCAGAAGTAGTAATTAAACCCCTTATTTCAGTAAAATTTCTACCCTTTGCCCATGAAGCTGCACATGGGTTCAAGAAGACCTGAAAATCTGAGGCACTTCACACACCTACCTCTGTATGAGGTGCTACTTAAAATACTAGATTTTAAAAAGAGAATAGATTCCAGTAGTTCGACTATTTCCCCCCACCTCCTGAATTCTGAATTAGATTTCATTCAGTTAGACTCTCCTGCCTCTTGTTCAACTCTCTTGGCTTGCATTATAATTGCAACATATAAAATGGATAGGCAGGGTCTGGGGGCTCCAGGCCTGCCACCAAGACCTAGTAAATGGAAATGCTACTTGGGACAGATCCTTCAAATATAGTTGAATTAACAAAAAGCAATGTCTCATCCTTTAAACTACTTTGATGCTCATCCCCATAGGCTGTAACAAGAATTCTGAGAAAGCACTATGTGCTCAGAGGAGGCACTAAGATGAGCTCATGTTCCAGGCAAGGTCATGTCTTCTCTGGCTAGCAGATGTTTCACTAGCTGACATTTAGAAATAAGTCAAAGTTGTCCATTGTTGTTATGCATAATGGGTCTCAGAGAGAAAAATGAAAGCCTTTCACTCTAATTCAGAATGCATTTTGCTTCTCTGCAGGCTACAGTGCTTGAGCTTTTAAAAGCTCAGACACAGGGGCAGGCGGAACAACGTGGCTGAGTCTGTGTCTCCCACAGCCTCATGGAGTCACCGGGACGGGCTTCCGGAGTTCGTGATTAATGGATGATCCAATGCTGGGCTTATGGGAGTGAGTGCTACCCTCGCCCTGGGGTGGATAGCCCAGTACAGTATAAGGAGGGGAGAGAAGCTTGCTAGCTGCCACAGCCACTGCTCCTCCTTCTTAGCCATTTGCTCTTTGCTGTTTTTGCCACCATAAACTGTTGCCCTCTGCCACGTGCCATCCTTCCTTGGAGCCAGCCAAGTATGGACTGAAAGCTCTACTAACTGTGAGCTAAATAAACCTTCACTTCCTTAGTTTTGGGTGTTAGGTATTTTATTCCAGCTAGGAGAGAAAAGTAATTGAGACGATGTCCTGGGAACATCAAAAAGCCTGGTCATGCTCATCAGGGGGGAAGACAGACTGCACCCAAACC
Organism: Tympanoctomys barrerae; assembly: GCA_002564285.1. NCBI lineage: Eukaryota > Metazoa > Chordata > Mammalia > Rodentia > Octodontidae > Tympanoctomys > Tympanoctomys barrerae. The sequence goes on from NDGN011446034.1 coordinate 2,039, forward strand.
AGTGCATTACACTAAGGAAAGATAAAGGCTCTGTACCACTTTCTCAACTGAGTGATTACTTTAATCCAATGTTTTTGTGGAAAATAGGTCAGATATCATTTCTATTCTCTGATACAATAAAAATAACCCTACTAGTTTAATAAGAATTTCTCCCTGATTATCAAATTCTAGTCTTGGTCCTATTCATAAGTCTCACAGCTATCCCTTTCCTTGGTCTAAGAATGGGGGTGCAGGGAAGACCAGAAGACCAGAATGGTGGATAGAACACCATGAGTTGTGATCTGGATCCATCTGAAGTTTTCAGTGTCATGCTGAGGAGACCCAGCAGTATTTTCCTGACGCTGCTCTAGGGCCTGCATCAAAGCCATGCTGAGGACAGACACATCTTGTTATTGTGTTATGTGGCTGTCACCCAGATTGGACCCTTGTATCCTGCAGCTCCACTGATGGCTGGGGAAACCAGAATGCTCTCTTGATAGACAGTTGGCCTGGCTAGAAGGTAGTGTTCCACACTGATTCCTTAGGCCTACATGGTTTGGTTGAAGACTCTGAATCTGCCACGTATGACATTGCTTGGCTGATACTTCTGGTAAATTGGCTACATGCTGAAAGTTCAGCAATGCCACCAGAAACTCAGACCAAATTGGTGGCTGTCTATTTCCCCAAACAGCAACATTGCCTATTCCTACACCAGGCCACCTGCGAGAGATAGGGCAAGCTGTCAGGTTAAAGAACTAACTGAGCTCTTGATGTCTAAAGGCTAGTCTTGCACAGTCTAGATGACCTCGGGTGAGTTACTGTGTTTCTCTGAACTTCTAGCTGCTCACCAGTGAGATGTCCATAGAGGCACTGACTCTAGAAACCCAATTAGTGGTGGAGTTCATTCAGCCTTTCTAACTTGTATTATTTTCTACAAACAAAACTACATTTTGTGAGCTATTTTCTGCAAAGGGTAGAATCATGTAATGTCTTTCCTTTCATTTATATAGTTACACAAGCAGAGGGTAGCAGGAGCTAGTGGCCATCAAGGGAGAGCAAATCTTCTGGTAAGTGCAGTAACAGAGACCACTGGTTCTGTCAGAGCAGCAGGACCACAGTGTCCAGCTTCCAGTCTCTGTGTAAGAAGAGGTCAAATATCAGGCACATAGACTTTTAAAAGACAGTAGGCTTTTCACTAAGCTGGGGCCATAAAGTAAGTGCTGTTTCTGTTCGTGGTACTTTTGATTATGCATCATCTCAGCCAGATTCCTGCCTATTTCTAAGATATTGTGAACTACCTAATAATCTTTCATTGATCCTTTTCCATTTAAACTGTTTAGAGTAGATTCTGTTGTGTAACCCAAAGCATAGGAATTGAAGTTGCTTTATTGAAGGAATAAACAGAAAGGAAGGTACTTTGTAAACTCTAAGAGTTAGATAAGTGGAAGAAATTTATGTTTAATAACTTTTTATTTTCTTTTGAAAATGAAAGCAGTGCAGAAAATCTGGAAAAAGAGTTGTTATTTGTTTCTGAAAACAGGTCTGAGGGTAGCCATTTATCTTAGTTCTCTCTGTAATGGTAAATAACAAGTCACTCTTCAAATTGGCCAATTATTTGACAGCTACCAAAGTGGTTCTCCTGGTTTAGCCTGGATGTCCCTACATGCTAAGGTGTTAAATAATCTAGGCTGGCTTTGGCTGGGCCCCACTCTCCCCCTCCACTCAGCCCTCTCCTCCTCCTATGGACTAGACCTAGTCGGCTTCCATAACCATGCCAGAGGAGCAAGGGGAAGCACATTTGCAGGATGTCCCTCTCTGCTTCTGTCATTGTAAAAGTGACAGAAGCAATACAAGTAACAGCACACTGCATGGCAAAAGCCTACCATATAAGATCACCGTGAGGTTCTAGAACAGCCAAGGTCCATAGTGACAGGTGTGGATGCATGAAGGTGTGAAGAACTGGCACCGCTGTTGCACCTGCTGCAGGGTACACATTTCAGATTACCCACGACGCCCAAGTGGGTGAAGTGAACTGCCTTGCCTTCCACGAACGAAAAGTGATAGTGATGAAGGAGTGACCCACTCTAATAGGACTCGAAGCACTCAGAAACTTTTATTTTATGTAAATACTTGTAAGGAGATATATTTATAGTTATGTTTATCCTTAATATATGTATGGCAGTATATATGTGCACACATTAATATCTATACAGAGATCTACATATGTGGAAGCACTGATACATATATCATATATGATATCACATATATCATATGCACACCTACAGATATATATATATATACCTACATATATATATATCTGTAGGTGTGTATGTGTAAAAATAGGATACCCAGACTGAGAGTTGCCAGGTTAGGGCTCAAAACTGACTCCAGCTAAGAGCTTATTTGATTTATCCTCTGAGATAAGAATTTGTTTTATATTTTTAAAGGTTGCAAAATGAAACACAAAGTAAAATAAAGACTATGTGACACAGAGACCACAGATGGCCTAAACATTTACAAGGCTCTTTACAGAAAGCATTTACCAAATAAATGACTCAACCCAGGACTCCCAGACCTAGAAGTTCCACTTTGGACCAGTGTTTAAAACTCACAACAACCCTTCTATTACAAGCATTCTCCCTACACAGAAAGTACTGATTCCTCAGGTTTTGTTTCACAGCACTGTAACTGTATGAAAAATAAACATTCATCAGAAATGGCATATCTCTATTCTGAACAAGAGTCAAACCAGATAACCCCTCAGGTGGGGTTATGCTGGGGCCCCACTTTTATAGTTCAGCTAGGATCTGGCATAGTACAGACAACCACTGGAAGATTCAGTTACCCAAGATAAAAGAGCCCCTCTAATGGGAATGCCCCTCCTCACAAAGAGACAATCAAGCTGTGGCATCTAAACAGTTGGGATTGGTGTAATTACGTCATTAACATGTTAAAAATTGATGGTGATGGTTGTGTGTAGCTGTCACCATCAGACCCCAGGAAGGAGTTAACTCCCTGACTGTGTCTTTTTTTCTCTGCGAAACGTACACGCATGACCAAAGCTGAAGGTAGCTGAGCTTCAGTAAATGGAAGTTTGTTTGTGTACCTGAATTTCATGGGCCTTGAATGTTCCACAAGGGAACCAAGCACAGCAAAAGTATTTATATGCCACGACCACTAATCAGGGTTTAATTAGCCTTATAATTAGAAGGGTAAACAGAAGTACAATTCCCATATTGCTCATTGTTTTTTTACGTGTCTACAGAGCACTATTTTTGTTACCTTTGTACCCCCAGCAATTTAGCATATAATTAATCATTAAAAATTTTAACCAGTGAATGAATGGCTTTCTTCCTTTCCACAAAATTTAGCTTTATCATAGTTGGTAAATTACAGTATCCATGCATACGAACAACCAATTCTTTCAGATATATGAATGGCACAGAAGAAAGGAAAAGAAGGTTAGTTGGTCCAGTGCAAAGCAATGAAAAACACCAGATCTGTATGATTTGCTGCTACTTGGGTAGCTTTGGAAGTCTAAAGGTCACTCTCTTCATCTTATAAATGATGAAGCTGCATGCAGAGTTCAGTAGCTTGACCGAAGTCACTCTGTCTAGGTCAAGGCTTCCCAGACTGTGATCCCAGGTCCCTCCCATCGGTACTGCTTATGGCTCTGCACCAGACACCTCACATGCACCAATGGAAGTTCCTCTCTCTGCAGCCTCTGGACACCTCTTCCACTCCAGCCAGTCCTGCATCACCCCACTTTGTCCAAGTTTACTGTCTTCCTGGCAGCCCTTGGATACAGTTGGGCTGTGCCTTCATCTCTTGCCCCTGCTACCCTGGCTGAGGCATAAGCATCGTAGGATCTACATGGGGTCATGTATTTTTAATCTGGAAATACAGAGGGTTCATTCTCCAGGCAGCAAGCCCACAGCCCAAGGGAATGGGAGGCGCAAGATCAATTCTCCTCCCTCCATCCCCTGGAATGGACATCCTGAGACACACTCGTTCCATGAGCTACTGGAAGAGAGTATTGTGAGAAACCAGTTTCATGTGGCATGAGATATTAGCCAACTCAAACTCATAATGCACTCTCATCCTGGTGCCCCCTTCCTTCCCTTCCTCAGTGTATTGCTGTCCTAATAGTTCCCTGGGCTTTTAGTTCCCAGTAAAGTAGGAGATTGTAAACTTTTGCCTCAGGCTGTGTTTACTGGGACCCAGGCCAGATATTACTGAAATAAATGGTCTGGAAGAGGAACACTTTTACAAGCTCCCAAAAGAGCCTCAAGTACGCTACAGTCAGATACGCTGTGGGCCTGAAACTCAAGCCCCGTGTAGGTGACTGCAAAGGCAGTGCTTTCCCATACTCATACTGGCTGGATAAATCATAGGCAGCCCTCTTCTCACCACACTGTGTTCAGAAGGGAGACACTCCTGGTCTGTGGCACCACCTGCATTCCAGGTACAAAGAGTCACCTACCAGCTCCTGGCATCTGATGATACCTGCTCCACCCAGTGAACCACCTCTCCTGGTCATCTGGCCCCGGTCTCATCAATCTGGGCCACACTGATTTCTGATGTCAGAGTGGCCGCCCCTGGACTGGTGTCAGATATGCTGCCCGGATGTTAGCCACAGTTCTCACCTCCCTTCCCTCCCCTCTCCTCCTTTCCCCTTGCCTCTCCTCTCTTCTCTTCTCTTCCTTTCCCTCCCTTTGTCTTCCCCTCCTCTCCTTTCTTTTTCTTTTCTTTTTTTTTTTTGGCTTTTTTGATTGTAAGACACCCCTCTGATCTCTTTTGCTATTGTTATTAATTGCACTGTGGTTTATTATTTTCTGAACCAACAACTGAGGGGCATGAACTAGCCCTGGTTCCAATTTTGTGTGTTTCTTTATTGCTTTTACAGTTTATAAACCCAGTCATCTCTTGGTACCCATTGGAGTGGAGACTGGCCCAAGAATGCTCATGAATACTTTGAATGTTCAACTCTTTTACATAAAATGATGCAGTATTTGCATATGATTTATGTACAGTCTCCCACATTAAATCATCTCTAGATTACTCAAAATAGCTAATACAATATAAATGTCATGTGGATAGTTGTGATATTGCGTTATTTGGGGGACAATATTAAGAAGAAAAAGTTTGATTTGCCACATTTTGGGAAAAGGGATGAACCTAGAAAACACAATGTTGAGTGAAATAAATCAGACATACAGCTTAGGTACCATATGGTGTCTCTAATTTGAATGAATCAAAGTAAAAATAAAGAAAATGGTAAAGGATGGTTGGAAAGGGACAAGGGAACAGATCCCTTGCCTTGGGCAAGAGTCCAAGGAAAAGCAATGTGAGGGATGAGGAAGAAAGGAGGGAAAATAAGAATAAAGATGGGCATGTACAGGAACCTAGCAATCTCAATGAACATAGCGTTGTGTTAATGCCACAGCGTGAGCTAAGGTGAATAACGCCAACAAGAATGAAAATGGAGCTGGAAAGCCCAAGGAGCTAGCTCAGAAGTCTAAGCATCTGCCAGGCAAGCACAAAGACCCAGGTTTGATCCCCAGTACTGCATGCTGTGCCAAGCTCATGCCAATCCAGCCACTGAAACCCCGCATGGTGGTGCATGCCTGTAATCCCAGCACTGGGGACACTGAGGCAAGAGGATCACTACAAGTCTGACCCTGTACCAAACAAATAAATAAATAAAAATTTTAAAAGAAAATAGAGGAGAGAAACTGGAGGAGGAGAGATGGAGGAGAAGGGAAAGGGAAGCGATGAAAAAGAAAAAGAAAGGAGCTGTGGAATGCACGTGTAATCCCTCTGCAGATGGCTGTAAACTGCATGAACTGCACACATGTACTAATAAGAAAAATATTTAAAGTATGTGTTTGTCTAATATACATCTAATTTCTTCCCAAAACATTTTTAATTCAGGTTGGTTGAAACTGTAGACACCAAACTTCCATCTTGAAGACCCTAACTAATATCTACTGTCTAGATGTTGTCTACAGCATCTATGTATGATAGATATAGATACATAGATGATAAAGAGAGAGAAAAAGAGGGGAGGACAGACAGATAAACAGAGACAGATAGACAGATGGATAAAGAGAGCACTTCCTAACTCTCCCAAAATTATTGGAGGCCAAGGCGTCTAGCGCTTGCTTATAGCTTTTTATTTTATCTGTGACAGGATTAAAAAGGACACCACAGACAAACATCTTTGGAAATGCTATAAATAGCACCACAGCAAGCTCAGGAAACAAAAGAGCAGCACGGCGGTGCAATTAGTTCACTTACTGAGCAAGTCTGCTATTCCAAGGCTGAGGAACGAGTTCCCACGGATGAGCTGTAGGCATGGGGAACAGAAGAAAAACCGACTTCCCACACAGAATGAGGTGAGGCATACTTGGGGGTCCTGCAGCCCTAGGTCCTCAAGGTTACTCACAGGAAACCAAGAATCCAAGGATCAAAGATGCATGAAAAATAGAGAAGGAAATTGAGCAACCCAATGCCAGCAAGCAAGTACAGGGTCTCACTACTAGCAAGCAAAGAAAAATGGAAGTCATGAGGGCAGTCCAAGGCCCGGCTGTCACAGGAAGGGGCCCAGACTCTCCTGGCCACAGTTTTACAAACAATAATGATAACAGTAAGATAAGCTACTATTTCCTGAGTAGACAGCTTGACCCCAGGCATGCTGAATCCTTCCAGGAATACCTTCAGCCACGTACTGTTACTATCCTGATTTTACAAATGAGAACACTGAGGCTTAGGAAGTTCAGGGACCTTGCCCAAGGTTAGATTTGTAGGTGCAAACTATTTATACCTGTGGAACATTTTTCCTTTTCTCAATCCCAACTCCAATCATGATGGTAGAGAGACAAAGGAAAGGATCCTGGGCCACTGAATTCCAGCATGCCAGATAAGGCAAGCAGAAAGCCATCCTGATAGCAGCCTAGAGCAGGGAGGGTACAGGGCTGCAGAAGGTCACCAGGGCTGCTGCACAGTGACGCGCACTACAGCCAGCAGCTGAGGGCTTCCTGAGGAGAAACCCCACACATACACAACTGGACTGAGACAGCTCTGTGCACACAGACGAGCCCCGAGTCCTGCCACTGAGCAGACTGTCCAGGAGTTCCCTGGGGGCAGAGATGGCCTTTCTGTCCGTCTCCCAGGTGCCTAGCATGGAAGTAGATACACAGCAACAGCTGGGTAAAGCTTACTAAATAATGTGTATTATGGTAGACGAATGAATGAATGGACATGTGAACACTTGCTATAAAAATAACACTGTACACTGGGAAAACACATCATGCATCATAGCATCTTTGATTTTCTTTCTTGCTTTTTTATGTATTTGGTACAGGGTCTCACTATGCAGCTCAGACTCCTAGTGATCCTCTTGTTTTCAGCTTCCCCAGTGCTGGGATTACAGGTGTGCATCACCATGCCCAGACTCTGTGGCCAGCTTAGTGGGCCCAGGGGCAGGGCCAGGGTAGCACGTGGTGCCCGGGATCGAACCCCAGTCCCTACTCTTGCCTAAGCAGGCGCTTAATCCACTGAGCTATCTCAGTGGCCCTGCATCTTTGATTTTCAAAACAGAGGACTGTTATTATTCCACCCTTACATGTGAAGGACCTCAGCAACCAAAACAGAAGTTCCTTTACCGAAGAAGAGCCGGGAAATGCAGAAGCTCAGATTATATTTATTTAATACAGATTCACACTTATAATTCCGGTTCTTAAAAGCCAACAACTAAGGAACAGCACCGTATCAATTCCATTTATTTGAAGACCTGGTGTTGTCAAATGACAAAGACAATGATAGAGGCTGTGCACAGGAAGGGAAGCTGCTTGGGATGGTGCAGGCTTTCCGTGCTGCGAGTGGAAGGCAGCTCCTGTGGCTGGAGGTAGCGGTACCTGCTGAGCAGTGTGTGTGTCCCGAGTGGCCTCACCTACGTGCTTAAAATGACTGCGGTGGAAGCTGGTCACTATGGTGCACACCTGTAATTCCAGCGCTTGGGAGGCAAAGGTAGGAGGATCGCCTGAGCTACATAGTGAGTTCAAGGTCAACCTGAAGTACACAGTGAGACCTGACTCAAAACAAAACAAAGCAAAGGCTAAGATGGCACATTCTGTGTTATCTGCATTTGGACACAATTGGTAAAAAAAAAAAAAAAAAAAAAAAAGCTAAAATCTACCATTTGTTGTATACTATGCACAGAAATTCTTTAAACACTTTAAGTTAATCCTTCATAGCAGCTTTATGAGGCAAGTACAACTCTATCTCCATTTAAAAATGAGAAAATTGGTTCTCAATGAAGTAATTAAGCCAAGGTCGCATAGCTAATAACCCCAAAGGCAGCCCCACGGACTCTGCTCCAGCCAGTACAGTAAACGGGCCAACAGGAGAAGAGAAGATGGCTTGATGGCTCTCTGCGGGAGGAAAGGCTGAAGATTCACTTCAGGTAATAAGTTTGTATCTGTACTAAACACTTCTCCATCACTACTACACCAGGACGTGGAAACCTGTTCTCTTGCAGTTCCTAGCTGAAAGAGAGGAGCCTACGCTCAAAGACAGCTTCACTGTACTTAGGTACAACCGGAGCCCAGTCCAGCCCCGGCACCACCCGCCTACGTGGTCGGTGATGTGGGCCGTGTCTGCTTCGAGGTGCTGTACTGCCCCGGGCCTGTGAGCGCCACACCAGGCTGTGCGAAAGCAAGAGCCCCGTGCTTGGCTCGTGAACATTAGTTCTCGTAAAGTCAAGGAATAAAAATATCTGTCCTCGATTCCTAAGCCTTCTGTTCTAGCACACTCTTCAGCTCCTGGGCATGAGGATGCCCTAATAGTGCTGAGAAGATTAATGTGTGGGCTACTTTTCCAGGTCTTGCATGGTAAAAGATAGCTCAGGAAGTCAGAACGCGGTCATACGAAGACGCCTGCCCATTTCTGACCTACATGCCCTCGATTCGACCGCCGCTGCCCCTTCCTGTGCTGAAAGCCCATCTGCGCATCCTGCATGCCTTCCCACCGCTCCTCTCATCCTTCAAGTTCCGTGCCCAGTGGGGCTCATCCATCTCGCCTTCCGCACGGTCACTCTAGCCAGGCTGCACTACAGACAGTACCATCACAGCTGGGAGGACCCGGATGGAACCCGGGCGCAGCAGGTCCACCAGGTACTGAGCTGACAGCTCCGCACACTTTCCTGCTTCAGCGGCTCCCAGTCAGGCCTCCCATGCACTTGTGCACCCGGGTCTCAGACCGGGTGGGGGAAGGGAAGGAAATGTGCGGTCTTGCCTTCAGCCGTGGACTACAGCGCAAAACAGCAGGGACAGTGTGAACTGTGGAGCATACTTGAAACCTGCCTCACGAACCTCAGTGAGCCTAATTTCTAATAGAAGGACAAACGAATTTAAAAGTTAAAATATAAAGAGGAAAGTTATAGGGTTGGGGAAGGACAGAGGGAAGAAATGAGGGAGGGAAAGAGAAAGGGAGGGAAGAGGGGGAGAGGGAGAGATTATCTTGCTCCCTAGCACATGGTAAGTCCTTGACACACACAGATAACCGCATTTGCTGAGCCCGTGAAACTACAAGAAAAGACGTTTTGCCCTGAGGAGCGATCAAGAGAAGTTGCGGAAAGGCAATAACCAACTTGAGGAGGTGCAGAGGTTGACATCAGAGGTGGAGGAATGGAACTCTGAGGGTGGACACATTGAGCACAGGGACAGCACAGACACAGAAGGAAGACAGTTTACCTGGGCCAGGGACTGGAAAGCACAGCGGGAAGGGGACAGAAGTTAGGAAAAGTGGGCAGGAGGAAGCCGGAAGAGTCCCAGGAAAAGAACACCCTGTATCTCACTGAGAAGATCCCCACCCCCTTGCAGAGCAGTAACTTTTGTGGCGCAACGGTGTCACACACTCATTACCGGTTTCATTCACTTATGCAGTGAACCTTTTGTAAGCACGTGATTCCGAGCCAGGTATGTCAGAAGAAAGAAGAGGCATTGCTTGTGTTCAAGCCACGCGAGGTCTATCAACCACAACAGGCGTGCAAGCGCAGCAACTGGATTAAGGCCTAGGGTCCACGGTGTGTTATACACTAAGCACCGCGCATGCTTTCTTTAAACTTCACAACACTTGCTGCTGCCATCAATAAGAGCACACTAAAGCTTGGAAGAGTTCGGTAATGTACCCAAGCTCACAGAGCTGGCGCACAGCAAAACTGGGATTCAAAGTCAAATTTAGCAACTGTCTGATTCGTCTACTCTTAAGAATTACAACATTCTGCCCCCAGATTCTAGTATGCTCTTGGCAGGGACCAGGCAAAGGGGATGAACAGAAGCAAGGGCAGCTATTTCTGTATGGGTTTGGGGCATTTCACAAAGGCTTCTCCAAGGAACCGAGCTGCACCTTAAGAGATATAGAGAGCTACTCAGGCAGCAGATGGGCACATATTCCGGGCACAGGAAGTACCAACTGCAAACGCAGGAAGGTAAGAAACAGTCCTGTGTGTTCTGGAGCCACAAGAACTTTGGAGAAGTTGGAACATCAGGAGGGAGGGAAGGCGCCAGAGAAGAGGATGCAGACGTAGGACAAGATCTGAAGGTCACTGCTTGCCAAGCTACAGAACTTGAGTTTTCTCTTACAAGCACGGGGTAACTACTGAAATATCTGGGGAACAGCAAGGCAACAAATACGCACTGTAGAAACCCCTGCTAAACGTATGGCTGGGTCATAAGCTATGAGATCAGCTGTGGACAGTACTACAATATTGGGCAGGGGGCAAGATGTTTCCTTTCCTTCCTGGGCACGGAGCTAAACTAAACTACATGTTCCTCCCTCCCTTCAGGTGAAGTGCCAGTGGCTTAGTCCCAGTGACATGGTGCACAGTGTCTTCAGGCCTCACTCCTGCAGACCTCCTCTGAGAGTCCTATACTTTGTAATCCTGTCTTTTACCTATATGTTGAGAGTGATGCTGCTAGTTAGATGATGACGGCATCTAGGGATGACCCTGTGGGTCTCTGGATGGTGTCATTGGAGCAGGAGTCACTGGCAATCCACATGGCAGGGGCAAGAAGTTTATTAAATCACAATGAACCCTGCCAAGGGCTGGGGGAAGCCTGAACAGGGACAGTGAGAGCTGAACGGATGGATATCACACATATGCAAATGATAGCACAGAAAACGAGGTGACAGTCTATACCTGGAATCCCCTTTATCTGCCTAGCAGAAACAAGTATTCATATAGGAATAGCCTTTTTTTTTAAGAAAGAGATATAGCAAGAAAGGCATATAGGCAAGCTCCCAGTAAAATTCAAAATGCATCTACAATGCAG
>NDGN011446044.1:0-13814 GCA_002564285.1 Tympanoctomys barrerae
AAAAAAAAAAAAAAAAAAAAAAGAACAAAGAGTAAATATGTGAGGCTTTGCAGACCACATGGATCCTTGTGAATTCTGAACTACTCAGTGGACCATGGAGTCAGAGACTACACACAGAAGAATGGGCAGAGGGGGATCTGCATTAGGACGTTCGGGCTAAGAGAAGATTAAGCCTAGCATCAGAGGCAGGGGCCTGGAACGGAAGAGTCAATTGCTCAGGAATGGAAAGGCAGCTGCAGGATCGGCAGTTCTTGTCATGGACACACGGCTCTTTTCTCCTTCATTCTCTCCATCTCTTGAACACTCTTGCTCTTCCCAGTGCCCACTCAACTCCACTCCAATAGGGGCCAGCCCTCGGGCACTGCATGGCTCTACTGAAGCATCCTTCCTAACATTTGTCCAACCCTAGACTCCCTGCCTCGAAAACAGACAGGTCCTGCTTTCTGCACAAGGACCCAGGGAGGCTGGATCAGGCCTGGGAAGGTCACCAGTATGGCTGACACACAGACACGGCCAGTGCACTCCTAGTGACTATGTTCTCCCTGGCACTAATCTCAAACAGGGAATAAAGAACATGACCTCACAAATGGTATTTTTGTGACCTCCAGAGATGCACAGGGATGTGATGCAGCCAGGGCTGCTGTGGGGCTCTGTGAAGCCCTGTTCATGTTTCCCTCATATCACAGAGATCTGAAATAAGGAAAGAGAGATTTAGATGTGTGGCCAGCCATGTCAAACAGCAGTCAGCTTTTTAGAAGAAAAACATACTTGCATGGTGTCATGACATGCAGGGCACCAGGCAGATGATCCCAGAAGGTGCTCTGGTTGCCCTACCCTAACCAGCGATATGGGAATGAGGGTGCTGGGCTCAGCTAGCATAAGGGAAAGACAGTGCTTACAGAGGGTCCCTTGCAAGGTCCCAGCAAGGGACTTCAGAAGCTGTGTAAAAAAGCAGGAGTGTATGCTTGACTTTTTCTAATGCCTAAGGGCAAAAGTAGCTACAAAAATGGGAATGTCAGGAACCTGGCTTGAAAAATAACACTCTTGCTTTAGAATCATAAGCATTAAGAAAGACTTGACAGCACAGTGAACACACCCTTAGGAAGGCAGACCTCAAGAAGATCAGGAGATGGGCATGGCCCTGTGGCAACCTGAACACACTAACAATCACACTGCTTCACGCACTGCCACACACAAAGAAAACCTCAAAGGAGTGGCTTCCACATGCCCACCCGTGTCACACAGGAGCAACGTGCACAGGGATGCAGCCAGGGCTGCCACGGGCTCTGCGTAACCAGGAGCCCGGCCTCTCTCACTGCGCCTTCCTCTGCTGCCTGTCCACAGCTTCATCCTCCCACACCACAACACAGCAGATGCCAACAGATGCTGGACTTTTACATGCCAGGTGTCAGCAACCAGACATGGTACCCTCCCCATGAGGGTACCTAAAAGGAAAGTACAGTTCGGCCAACTAGCAGCAAGAAAAGCCATGGAATACAATGTATTTTCTAGGTGGACATATACCCAACAATGGTCAGAAATTCTGTCATTACCAAAAAGAACAGAAATGGATAATGGGGGAAACCACTAGTCTCAGCTTAGGCAGGCAATTACAACTACTTCAGAAGATGGCCTGGGACAACACTGAAAAAAGGGCCACACAGGGGAGGCTCAAGGCAAGAACACAGCAAAGCTCTTTTTAAATTTTTTTTCTAAGACAGCATCTTGTCATGTAGCCCAGGCTGGCCTTGAACTCACAATCTTCTTGTCTGAGCCTCCCACTATGAAGCTCTTTAAAGAGTCCAAGTTTATGGGCTGAGGAGATAGCTTGGCGCTGAGTGCCTGCCTGGCAAGTTCAAGGACCCAAGTTTGATCCTCACTCAGTACCACATGCTGTGCCGGCCCCAGAACCCCAGGCACACCATGCCAGCCACTGAAACCAGGCATGGTGGTGCATGCCTGTAATCCCAGTGCTGGGGAGGCTAAAACAGGAAGATCACTACAAGTCTGAGCTGTGTAGCAAGACCCTATATCAAATAAATAAACAAATAATTGAAATAAAAAGAGTCAAATTTTACAAAAGCACAACTCCATTATTACTGCTTTAGTTTCAGATGGAAAATAATGGAATTTGCAGTGGTAAAAAGGATCTGAAGACCAGGGTGAACTGAGAAACTGTGTGAAAGTGGAACTGAGCTCAGGCTTGCTTCTGCATGTGATGCGGATTTTAATTCTGCTTCTGCGCCTCAGTTTCCATGCAGTGTCTCCTCCACTGCACAGGCAGTGTGCTCGCTCATCACAGCACCCTGCCCCTGCAGTGTGGAGTACTTCCTCACTGCTTCTCAGTGGCATATGTCTACTAAAGACACATGTCTTTTAAATTTTTTTAAATCAGATTTTATTGGTACATTTTAGATATACAAAATGATCACATTCATCATAGAGAATCTGCATCTATACTTGATATAACCTGATTCTTTTTTCCCATGCCCTTGCTCTCCCCCTATATCTTTTGAAAGATAGTATCTTCATCCTTGTGCTGCCCTTTCCCCTCCCTCCATCATGCCAAGGCAGCTCTTCACAGGCTCCTGTCTTCACCTGCTCTCTCCCCCACTGGAGAGCGGCCCACAGAGGGCCAGCTGTTGCCTCAAACCCCACTGCAGATGCAGGGTGTGGGCAGCCTCCCTCCTCCAACGGCTGGACACAGGTGCAGGTGAGGTGTGGGGTGCGAGGGTGCAGGCACCAGGTGTCTGCTGCTCTGAGTGGGCCCCTGTCTGTTCATTTTGGTTCTCAAAGTCCACACCACTTCTCAAAGAACTGATATGGTCTGCGGCTCTGAAGTTGCAGCATGGCTCTCAGGCACCTTTTGCCTCTGCCTCTCCCCACCACATGGAAGGAAAAGCTATGGCTCTGTCTGACTTTTCTGGGTTTCTAAATGGACATGAGAAGTAAAGGACAGAGAGGTGCAGGGAAGCAGGGGATGGAGCACAGGCCTGTGGCCAGCTCAAAGGCCTTGCTCGTTAGCTGGGCTTCTGCCATTTGCTTTTCTGGTCAGTGCAGCTCCGGCATCCTGGGCTCAGCAAGACACAGAGCGGGACACTCAAAGCTTTTCCCACTGCCTCCCTATAGGGCCAGTAGTACTTTAGCTTTTGAGACTAAGGGATCCTGGGCACAGCTCAAAGCTCTTCCCTGGTTCCCCAGTCCCACAAATACAGTGGGCGTCAGCCTTCCTGTCCTCCCAGCTTTGGACACATCTATGATCTTTGCTTTCTTTACTGCTATGGTCAAATGTTAATCTCTTACTACTCCTTGGTCTTTCCATAGGAAAATGAGAGGAGGCCCTGTTACTGGCCAACTGCGTGAGGCAACCTCTCCCAGGCCACATCTGCTGCCCTGCCTCAGCCCCACTGCTACCTGCAGCCTCCTATCTCCCATTCTGCTTCAGAGGCTGCCTATGTCGGCTCATCACCAGATGCATCAGTGTCACAACTGCTGAAAGGACCAGAGTCCAATGTCCAGCTCAGCACACTAAGCCTTAGTGATCCAGCCTGTCTGCACCACACTCCATACCCGCCTGTCCAGCAGCCACGCACACTGAGTAGAGGAGTTGAAGTTCTCTTTATTCCTGCTCATGCTGCTGCATCTACTTTCCAAGCTTCTGCTCACCCTACACATACTTTTCATGTTCTCTGTGAAGCCCTCTCTGACTAAGCGGGGGCTTAAAGTTCTGTATCAACCCCCTCTGTGGGCACTCTTGAGACTGTAGTGAAGTCACTGCTTGTCCTTATTGACCATTCATCCCAACTGTCACCTGGGCATTGGTAAAGCACGCTTCTAGGTATGTATGGGTGGGTCTCAGATGTGGACCTAGGGGAGTATCTGGCTTCTGGCCCCCTCCTCTCACTGCTGCCTGGCTCTGCTTCCTGGTTGCAGTGGGGTGAGCAGCTGCCCTCCACCAGGCCCTTCTGCCATGCCATTTCTGCCTTATGGCCATCCAATCACAGGCTGAGTCCTCTGAAACCCAAGTCAAAATAATCCTCTCTTTAAATTGCAGGATTTGGTCCCAATGACCAAAACATCCTCTAAAATTTAGGCACTGACAAGGTGGTAGGGCCTTTAAAATATGTTTAGGCTATGAGGGTTTCCCTAGAAATTAGCATTAAAGCCTTCAGAAGACAGACTTCACCAAACTTTCCGCTGTTCCACGGGATACATCCCTCCCAGATGACTGAGTCTCTCAGTGCCTTGATCTTGGATTTCCCAGCCTCCATAACTATGAGAAAATTAATTTCTAATTACCTAGTCTCACATGACACACTGTGTACTACAGCCCAGGATGATGATTACAGATAATAATGTACTATACATTTCAAAAAGCTACAAGAAAATATTTGAAAATTCTCACCATAAAAAATGATAGATGTTTGAAGATATAAATATGTTTAACCTGGCTTAAATATGTGCAATATAGGCATGTACTTAATATACACAGTACCCCAATAATAGGTATGACTTTTATTTTTTTTATGACTTTTATGTTTTTATGTATCAGTTAGAAAGGAAATTACCTAGTCTTAAGTATTTTGTAGCACCAACACATGACAAAGACACCCCACAAGTAGACCATTGGGTCTCAGAGGCAAGAACCCTGTCTTCCTCATTTACACGGCTCAGTACCAACGCAGTGGTCATCCGTCAGATATAAAGTAGAGGTCCTGAACTGGTGGGTTTGGACATATGGCAGACAGAATAGATGGCCTTCAATAAGGCATTCACAAGGAGTGTAGTCAACAGCAAGAGACAGTGAATGCTGGTCATCTGGACAGGTCAGCAGTGCATGGGAAACCTTTTGTTAGCTGTAGTGGAACAGGCCTGTGGACACTCCAGGAGGATGAGGCAGGACGATCCTGAGCTGGAGCCCAGCTGAGCAGTTTAGTGACTTAGCAAGACCCTGTCTAAAATTAAAAATTAAAAAAGGGCTGGAGATGCAACTCAATGTAAAGGTCCTGGGTGCAACCCCCAGTACTACAAAGAAAAAGGAAAAAAAAACCTTCACAGGCCACCAGAGGTGATTAGATACCTCCACAGGCATCCTGAAGAGGAGATCAAAAGGACAGTACTTGGTCAGGGCTGAGGTCTCATGGGCTGTGGTGGTCTGAGGGGAGAGAGCAAGCCCATGGAGGAGCAGGAATCTGCAGAGGTTACATGAAGAAACGGGGATGGTCTTAAGGTAGCTAAAGCAGGTAAGGACCAGAATCTGATTTAGGAAAATAAATCAGGCCTGTTCTTACCTCCGGAAGACTCACTATGAATGGCACAATGACACCAAACCTCACACACAAGTCAAAGAAGAGGAAGGTGATTCAGAATAGAGTAGCAGAAAGACTGGAGATGCTTGGCTGGGACTGCGCCATGACTATCAGGAAAGCAACATGACCAAGTCCACAAGAGGACCTGCTCTCTGGCCAGCACTGGGGATAGAAGGGACTTCTCTGTTCTTCACTGCTCCACCCAAACACCGAAACCTCTGCAACCTTCCATTCTACAGTCATCCTGCTAAGAGCTGCAAACTAGAAGAGTCTTCAGAGGTACAGGCACCTCAACAAAAGTGGAAAAATCTCTCATTGTGAGGACCTTCTGTTGGCAATGAGGATGTACTCAGTTCAGCAAAGAGAAGATACCCTGGCAGAGCATAATTCCTACCCTTGAGTGTTAGCAGTTCATTCGGGGAGGGAGGCAGACCTATTCTAGAAACCCAATCTGGCTTAACATGAAGGAGAACTTGTGAGACTCAGGTTTTCCGTCAGGGAAGTCCTGGCCCCAGTGCAGAGCAGATACACCCTGGATACTATGTGCTGCTCTAGAGCCAATGTCAAGTGTCCTGGTGCCCATTCTTTATGCCATGATTCTATGAAACAGTCACTTTCATGAGAGAACATATTCATATTTATGAAACTGGGTATCTGTATGCTTTTGACTAACTTGTACATAACATTATCTTTTCATTTAAATACTTCAGCTCCACTAATTTGTAAGCTTCTAAAAGACGAGCGCTTCTTTTTTTTTACTTTTGGTCTATAAAATTATCTTATACAGGGCTCAATAGAAACTTGTTAAGTGCACTAGACTCTATATGTTTAGAATATTCCTAAAATGTATAATGATAGTACATTTTCTCCCCTTAAAATGTGGAGTCTAATTTTATGTTACATATATTTTAGTATAATAAAAAAGTGAAGTATAACAAATATAATTTCGTGTTTCCTTTATAACACAGAACGATTCAGCAGAGTTACCTTTATGAGTATGAATCTCCATTGTCTAGCACCCAGCTATGGCTAGGTTCAGATCTGGACAAGACTAGGAGAGAGGCCAAGCTCTCCTCAGCATCCCCTCCCACCGCTGTCCTGTATCTACCTTGATGGCCCTCTGGCCTCCTTAGATACTTCTCCTGCATTGCACCAAGACTGCTACCTTGAGTCTCAAACATCACCCAACTTAGATATTGTCTTCCCTTCCTCTGAGTTATATCCATTAAATGTTATAGACAGAATCTTGGAAAGCACGTGTTCCAAGTTTACAGTTAAGATAAAATAGTTCCAAAGAAGACAAGAGTTACCCACAGCCAAGCACCTTGTCGAAGGAAAAGCTGAGTTTCCCTCTATCGCAGCCTGAGCTCTCTCCATTTCCCTCAGCAGGGTATCCCCTGTACCTGTGCTAAGTGACTGGCCAGATGACATGTCAAACAAACACTGGCTATGGTGAGAACAACCTAGTGCAAAGTCAACAAGACTGAAACAGGCAATGAACACTGGCTGCGCTCCAGGGACCACATCAAGGCCAGAGAGGAAATTCTACTGGCAGCCAATCATGCTCAGGTGAAAGCAACCTGGCCTGACTACCAGAAACGCCAGCTCCTACCAAGGACACAAGCATATACTGAAGTCACCAAATACCTTGCAAACAATCCTTTGGGATGTGAGAAACTAGTTTTTAACTCTTGTTATATTTGGCTTAAGTCTTTTCTACCTATTAAAAGTCAAAATTTTAAATATCCTTAAATTACTTCTATAAAAGTTTACATTTCATTGAAATTATGACTTGTCTTTCCCTATTAAATGGATATTTTATTTTTCCTTGGATCCATCAGCAGCAAATAATGTTCATTAACTTTATTTATTTATTTATTTAGGTGGAACTGGGGATTGAACTCAGGCCCTTGCAATTGCCAGGGAAGCACTTATTCTACTGAGCTATCTCCCTGGGCCATGTTCTTTAGTTCTAAAAAGCACTTTTCTTAAATTTATGTCTGCAACCCAGGATTCTTTCTTTAATATTGTGCATGTATTTATAAATAAATACATGTATATTTATCTAACATTTGAGGATGATTTTGAAATTTTTATTATTACTTTTAAAACAATCTGGAAAATTATAATTCTTATTGCTGAAGTATGCAGATTATAGTTATATTTAATAAAATACTGGCTTTCACCTTAATCCACATGTTTCTCATTCATATTTTCTATTCCTTCAAAGTAAAGTAAAGCAAGAAAAAGATTAATCCTTGAAATGAGGGTCTAATGTCTCACTTAATTGACATACAGTATAGGGAAAGAAACTGATTCAACTTAACAAGTTTGCAGGTTGTCTTTATTGTTGCAAATGCCAGTGAGACTTTTAGGCTTGAGACTTGGCTCACCTGCACAGTGCCTCTGCGTCCAGCTGCCCTGGATTCCTGTGGTCTATGATGATTATGTCATGATGCTTGTCCAGGAAGCAGGCGAGGACAGCCTGCGCCTCCTTGGTGACTGTGCACTTGAACCCTGCTTTTTCGCATGCTCTGCAGAATCCATTACACTGGTTATCTTCTTTGGTAAACACTAAAAGTACCTGAATCAAAAGAACATGGACACTTCTTAATAAATTAATCACATTGTTAGAACTAGCACTTCTTAATCATCCAAAGAAAATTCCCAAATATTTCAAGGCAAGAACACAGATGTGAACACAGCAATTTATTGGTTCAAATCCTTCTCCCTCATGTAACTCAGGGCCATTATCACTCAGCTCTCCAAATGAGTGTTATTCTTATTGGTTTGCTTTATTTTGTTTTGGCAGGAGAGGGGCCAGAGTCTCTGTGTAGTGCAGGCCAACCTTGAACTAGCTTAGGTAGCCCAGGCTAGCCTCAAACCCACAGTGATCCTCTTGCCTCAGCCTTCTGTGTCCTGGGATTATAGGCACACACCACCATGCCTGGGTTTTCTTTTTTCTTTTCTTTTTTCTTCTTCTTCCTCTTCCTCTCTCTTGCTCCTCCCCCCTCTCTGTATTTTGGCACTGGGAATCAAACTCAGGACCTCATGCTTGCCAGGAAGGCACTGTGGTGTTGAGTTTTATAATAAAACAGCCTGAGTTTTATTTGCTATCTGCCTATAAACTCAAAGTCCAAGTGCTTGGATTGTGTACTTCTTTTGCCAATAAACCCACTGGTACAACTCAAGAAAGGCTTAAAGCTTTTTATCTTAAAACTAAATCCATTAAAACATATAAGTATTTTAGAAAACAGAAAGTTAATTGAATATAATGGATGATAAATGCTAGTATTTCAGTGAAACTATTAGAAAATGTAATCCTTTATATAATGTATATATTTTTCATTCAAAAATGTTACATTCTTCCAAGTTTAAAAAATCACTGTGATTACAAAAGCTAAGATTTAAAGTAGACCAAAACATTACATCTTAAAGCCTTTCACTTAAGTGACCCAAGTACAACACCCAGTGGAAAAAGCAGTGTCCACACTGATGGCCAGGACAATGGCAGGCTGTCCAGGGCCTGGTCTGGATTGTGTAAGTCGCAACTGTGCCCTTCTTCCCAATCCAACCAAAAGGGATCATGAGCACTTTGTTCAACCCCCTCAGAGCCAGGCTCCCCAGCAGGGCAACAGGGGTCTGGTGGAGATGGAGTGGCCTATGAGACCAAATATAAAGGAGACAAAGCTCTTCTCCAAGGCTTACAACTATAAATTTACTCAGCACACGCAC
Organism: Tympanoctomys barrerae; assembly: GCA_002564285.1. Taxonomy (NCBI): domain Eukaryota; kingdom Metazoa; phylum Chordata; class Mammalia; order Rodentia; family Octodontidae; genus Tympanoctomys; species Tympanoctomys barrerae. The sequence continues at coordinate 9,045 of NDGN011446044.1, forward strand.
CACAGATCCAGGAAATAATAAGAAAATACACTTGAGTCAGCTATTTTCACATTAAAAACATAGTTAATGTGTGTGTGTGTAAGCAGGAAGCCCCAAATAACTTCGCTAAATTTCAACTGGGTATTTTTTTTTTATCAGACAGAGTCTCACCATGTGGTTCAGACTGGTCTTGAACTCATTACATAGCCCAGGCTGACCTCAAACGTATGGTGATTCTCCTGTTTTCAGCCTCCCCAAAGCTGGAATTATAGGCATGCCCCACAATGCCCAGACTCTTTTTTTAGATTTTTTTTTTTTTTTAAGATATAGTCTCACTCTGTAGTTCAGGCTAACCTTGAGCTCACTTTGTAGCCCACACTGGTCTCGAACTCACAATGATCCTCCTGCCTCAGTCTCCTGAGTACCAGTATTTTAACTTTTAATTATGGAATTTTTTTAATAGAAATGATACTAATTATGGAAAATTTTAAGCCTAGAAAAGGTGTCAATGACAGTGAACATTTAGATACCCTTCCTCTAGACTCATCAGTTCACGTTTGCAACCTTTGCTCTCGCTCTCTCTCTCTCTGAATACAATTCAAATACACATCAAATTACATACTTTTTCTTTCTTGTTGAACCAATTTAAAGCAGGCTCCACACAAGTCCTTACCTTCAAATATCTCTACGTACATTTCTAAGGAACAGAAATTTTCTTAGATAACTATTAACCCTGGTGTAATACTATTACCTCAGAAGACTTAAATATTTTAAATACAGAATTTTAGGTCTCCCCTCCCATGTACATACTTTCTCTGACTGTACTTTGGTTCTTTAGTACCTGAAGTTGGTCTTGATGAAATCTCATGGGGCCAAATTGCACATCAGCAACTGCTACCTGTAAGAAACAGATTTGCTTAAAAATGGACAATCTTCTTCAAATATTTCTCTCTACTCAGTGCCATAGATAAAAATAAAGTACTCTAGAAAAAGTACATAAAGTACATAGAGACATACAGAAGAGGAACCCAAGGATCTCTTTATAAACCCCAAGCAAGATGCAAGCAGGAAAACAGAACCTGATCTGAGAACTGCCATTTACTAAGTATGTGTGACCTTAAGGGAATTACTCAACCTTTCTTGGTCTCAAGTTTTTATTTGTTACAAAGCTCAAATTAGATTCCAATATAAAGAGACCCCAAATAATAGGTATCAAATAAAGGTTGACTCCATGCTTATTTCCATTTTTCTCCTGGTAGAGGATTAAATCTTACAAAATAGCACATGAACAATGCAATCCAGCAGTCAGAACTATGGGATACCAGAGTCATAGAAACCTCTTTCAGAATTACTGGACACTTCATTTTTTACAATGTATCAGTTCTTCTCAGCACAAGCTTAGCCATATGACAACAAAACACCATGTCATAAGCAAACACCAATGAGTCATAGTGATCGTAATACCAAGCCAGGGCTTAGCATGTTCTGGTCGCTATGCTAGGAGCTGGATCTACATGAGTTCACTACATCATCACAAGAGTGTGGTGAGAATTTAAAGTTGGGGACCTATGGCCACACAGCTAGCAAAGACCATCTGATGGCTCCACACCCTGTGCTACACAAGAAGGTCACTGGTGTGGAAGGTTTGGTTAGTCTCTGTGAAAAGGAGCCTGGGGATGAAAAAGGTAATGGCTGAGTTTCAGCCTCAAGTAATCCTGGCATCACTTTTCCACTCAGAGGAAGAGGTACACTTTGCAATCTGCCCTGAGCTTCTGTATATACTGAAGGGGTTCCCTACCTCATGGGGTGATGGTGTGACTCATACCTAGAAAGGCCAGAGAAGAACTAGATCTGTAAAACACCAAGGAAGTGTTTCCTTCCTGGCTGCCCAACTCCCACGTCTCATCTGAAAACATATGTAACAAAATCTGCTTAGGGATGAGGGGAACCCCACAGAAATTCAGCAAGCTGACGGGAAACCCATATGTAATTCTAACTGTGAGAAGCTGAGGTCCACTAATCACAGGCCACTGGATAGCTTTCTGCTTTGCTTTTGTAATAAGTTTCTCTCTCAAAAGATGTAAAAAGGGGAGCCATCACCATTTTAGACCTAAGACTGAGAGGAAAGACCTGTTGAGAAGGTGGAAGGGAAACAGACAGTTGCCAGCAATGCCTGTCCACTTGGGCTGTGGACCCGTGGGCTGCTCATATGGACAGGCACAGCTGGATACCAAAGCCAGAATTTCTGAAGAGGAGATGGTCAAAGAGCTCCAAGAAAACCTAAAGAGTCAGATCTAGGTAGATACAGTGGAGTTAGAAGTACTGGGAATCACTCTACCTCATCCTGCTCTGGCAGGATGTGCCTAATATACCCATTTGGTGAACCTGGGGTCTTGCAGAAGGAAGAGTGGGCAGTGAACTGCACTCAATTTTGGCTCTTAGCACAGCCAACACCTGTGCTCCTGTAGTAACCTGATCACAACCTGTAGGGGCAAAGATGGGCAAAGGTACCTGGTCCTACAGATGCCAGGAATCTGTGATCTGATCACAGACATGCTGACCCAGTGGACAAGAGCAAAGGGCTGTCGGAAGCGTTTATAGCTACAAACATTTGCTCTAAAACAAGAAACATCTCAAATTACCAAGCTAACTTTACAACCTAAAGACCTAGAAAAAGAATAAACTAAACCCAAAGCTAGCAAAAGGAAGAAAATAATAAACATTAAAAAGAGATCAGTGAAAGAAAGAACAAACAGAAAAATCAATGAAACCAAAAAATTGGTTCTTAGGGGGGAAAATCAACAAAATAGCAAAGCTTTAGGTACATGACTAAGAAAAATAAAGGAGACTTAAAATTACTAAAATCTCAACTGAGCTGGGCCTATAGTCCCAGCACTAGGGAGGCTGAGGCAGAGGATCGCTATGAGTTCCAAGACAGACTAGGTTACAAAGTGAGTTCAAGGTCAGCCTTAATGGAGGGCAAAATGCTGTCTCAGCATTTTTTTAAAAAATCACATCTGAGATTGAGGATATTACTACCAAGTCTGTAGAAAGAAAGAGGAACATATGAGAGTATCACAAACAACTATACTCCAACAAACTGGGTAACCTGGATGAAATGGGCAAAATCCTAGAAACATAAAGCCTATCAAGATTAAGTCACAAAGAAACAGAGAATTTGAATAGATCTAAAACTAGTAAGGAGACTGAGTCAGTAATCAATGATCCCCTAAAACAGAAAAGCAACAGACATGATGACTTCGTAGTGAAGTCTAACAAACATTTAGAATACAAACCTTCAAAACTTTCCAAACAATGAAAGGAAAGGACTACTCGGTCCTAGTGGCCATTATTATCTGTTATCAAGGCTAGGCAAAGACAATGTCAGAAAACTGCCGGTCAACATACCCTTAAGAAACTGATCCAAAAATTCTCAACAAATACAGTAAATTGAATTCAGCAGCATATTAAAAGGTCATATACACCATGACCAAATGAAAGTTATTTGGGATCAATCAATATAACATACCCATTAACAGGTAAAATCCATATGATCATGAAAGGGAAAATCCATATGATCACCTCAGTTGATGCAGAAAAGGCATCTGACAAAATTTAACTCTCATGATGAAAAATACTCAACAAACTAAGTATAAAAGGGCATTACCTCAAAACAGTAAGAACTATCTAAGAAAAACAGTGAAGATGGAAGGCTTTTCCTCTAAGATCAGAAAGGAAAAGCCTACTTTTGCCACTTTCATTTACACAGCCCTGGAAGTTCTAACCAGAACTACTAGGCAAGAAAACTAATGAGACACCCAACACAGAAAAGGAAGAATAAAATTATCTGTGTTCCTAAGTGACCTAATTATGTATCTAGAAAACCCGAAAGACTCTGCAAAAATCCTGTTAGAACTACTGAACTCAGCAAAGTAGCGTGATGCAAAGTGAACAAACAAAAATCAAATCCATTACTATACACCAACAGTGAATACTGCGAAAAGGAAATTGCCCAAACAACCCACTTGTAATAGTAATAAAAAGAATAAAATACTTGACAGAAACAAATGGAAACTTATCCCACAGTGAGAGATTAAAAGATCTAATACTGCTAGATATCAACACTATCCCCAAAGCAACCTACATGCTGAGTGGAATCCCTCTTAAAATTTCAGTTTTTTGTTGTTGTTTGCAGAAATATAAAAATCCACCCTAAAATTCATATGGAATCTCAAGAAAACCTGAATAATCAAAATAATCTTGAAAAATAAGACTCATTTTCTAACTTCAAAGTTGTTCAAAACTACAGTAATCAAAGCAATGTGATAGCAGTACAAAGACACACACTATAGAATAAGGAATTTAAATAGAGGCCAGAAGTACATTCTTGCAAAGATGGTCAAGTGACTTCTTCCTGCACTTGTCAAAGCAGGCTGATATCTTGCCAGCCCTAGTGAAGTGGTTTTTAACAAGGATGCCATGGCCATCCGGTTGGGGAAAATCATGGAGAAAATCATGCTGAGGAAGCTGTATATCCACATTCAGAGTGAAGCTGGATGTTTATCTAAAGCTATATTCAAAAATGAACTGCAGCGGATGAGGTTCCATCCCCAGCACGCCCTTCTGGCCCTGCCCCTGGGGTGTGGTAAGCTGGCAATTGAGACTGGGCATGGTGGCACACGCCGGTAATCCCAGAGCCTGGGAGGCTGAAAACAGGAGAATCACTACGAGTCCAATCTGTGTAGTGAGACCCTATAGATCCTGTCCTAAACACATAAAAAAAAACAAACA
>NDGN011446046.1:0-10076 GCA_002564285.1 Tympanoctomys barrerae
CCTTCTGGTTAGTCCTGTCACAGTTCCACAAGGTATTGTCCCCTTCCTGTTATGGTAATTGGATCTTTAGAAGGCCACTCCACTGTTGTGTCAATCAGTTATCCAGAGTAGGCTGGGAAAGCTGGTATTACCATTGCATTTTATCAGTCCATCATGCACTTCTTTGTAAAATAAGTTCATTGATTAGAGACAATTCAGCATAGAATACCATGATGATGGTTAAATCATCTTTAAAACCAATGGATAGTACTTTTGCTAGAAACATTGCATGCCTGCAGGTAAAGCAAATTTACATCCAAAGTTTACTGTCTATTCCAGTAAGAAATAAGTATCGTCCCTTTCAGAATGGAAGTGGTCCAGTGTACTCCACCTGCCACCAGGTAACTAATTAATCATTCTGCTGAAGGGATGCAATGCTAATTTCTGCTGCTGGAAGATTGGGCACTGGTAAGCAGCTATATCCAATACTACTTTGGTGAGTAGTACATCATGCTGAATTGACCTCTGTCATTGTCATATCATTCTCTTTGTTATCAAAATCCTTCTCTACTGATGTCATCAGTCAGTAATCATTCAAATGAATATAAATATTCTCATGCTTTTTGCCCATTCAGGGACATCTGTCTATATACCTCTTCCCCAAAGTTTCTTGTCACCAATTATCCAATCATATGCCTTCAAAGTACCTGACACAATCCAAGAATCACATGTCTGGCTATCTCTCTTTGCAAGCAAAATGAACAACTAGCTGCACTGTTGAAGTTTGGTAAAGTGCAATGGTTGCCTTCACCACCACCCTTTAGACATCTTGTAGAGAGCAGCGATTGCACTATATCTGTCCACTTTTTGAAGGCATCGTTGTATCATTCAGAACTGTGTCTAACCCAAAGTTGATTCTTTCTGAGTGAATTAGTCACAGGTATCTCCCTGTGAAGTAATAGGTCTAGTTTTTCATGGGGAAGATGGCAAGGATGACATTTCTTCATGTAAATAACTTGTGCTTTTAGGCCCCAACACAAATATGCTATTTCTGTTTAATAATGAAATGCTGTTGTATTTATCCAACTTTTATAGATTTATGAGTCCGATAACACCTAGTTCATGATGGCAACACTGGTTGTACATAGTCTATCTTTTTATTATTATTTATGCATTTATTTATTTTATATTTAGGACATGGTCTACAGGGTCTCATTACACAGATTGGACTCCTAGTGATCCTTCTATTTTCAGCCTCCTAAGCACTGGGATTTTCTGCATGTCACACCATGCCCAGTCTCAATCTCTGTCTCAGCGCACCCCAGGGGAAGAGCTTGGCATGACACACCAGGGATCTCACCCCAGCCACTGTGCTCTGCCTAAGCAGGTGCTTTAGTCTGATGAGATATCTGGCCAGTTCTGGTTGCACATAGTTAACAGGCTTGTGGTTAAATATCAGTCTCTATTAAAGATAACTAACAGATCAAGAACTGCTTCTCCAATGGAGAGTATTTATCCACAGAGAATAGCAAGGCACGGACCAAAATCCTGAGGCTTGCACACCAATTCACACTTAGGTACCAACTAATGGCTTCAAATAGCATCTATGTCTGACATTTCAAGTATCATTACATCTGCCAGATCATACGACCCATGGGTGAGAGAGTTACACAAGTCTAGACTTTCAGAGCTCTCTTCTATTATAGGCCCCATTCAAAACTAGCAGATTTTCAGATCATAGAATTTAAATGGGTGAGAACAGCACTAACATATGAAAAATATTCTGTGTCTGAAGTCTACAGAAACTCAGTAAGCACTGTGTTCTTGTTTTTTGGTAGTAGGAAGGGCCAAATACAATAACCAATCTATCATTTCAGAAGGGGTGTCTGAACATATCTTAAAACAAGCACTAGATCCCTAGAAGTCTCACTATGACAGAAGATCTCCAGAATAGTTGAATTTTCTCTCACCTACTAACACAAGTATCTTTCTAATAAGTCAATGGCAGTTGCTTCTTTTTGCTGACCAAGTCCAATCAGAATAATGCCATCAGAGTGATAAACAATGTGGAATTGTATAGACAGGAAGGACATTCAAGATTTCTGCAAACTAAATTATGCATAGGTCTAGAGAGTTGATATATCCCTGAGGTAGTTTAGTGAAGGTGTATTGTTAGCCTTTCCATCTGAAAGCAAACTGATTCCGCTGAGTACTAATGACAGGAATGGAGAAAAAGTACCTAGATAGATCAATAGTTGTATATCAGTTACCATGTGGGTGTGTTAATTTGTTCAAACTATGAAACCATATCTGGTACCACAACTGGAGTTACCATCTGATTCAGCTTATAGAAATCCACTGTTATTCTTCAAACTCCATCTGTCTTCTGCACAGGCCAAGCAAACTAGCTGAATGGGATGTGATGGGAATTACCACCACTGTGTCATTCAGATGCTTGATGTTCTGCACACTCTCAAGAGATGTGGAATTGCTTTTGGGTTAGTAGTGTCCTAGATTGAGAAACTACTATTGACCTTTGGTTGACTATTGGTTTCTATTGACCTTTGCCATTGCAATAGCCTTCAGCAAGTCAAAGCACTATGATATGGGAAGTAGCAAGATTAAGTGATACCCTCTACTGAGCATAAATGAAAGGATAATGAACAATATACATTCACCAACAAAAGCAAAGGTGACTCTCATCAATACTTGAGTATAAACTTCAGATTAGTATACATTAAGCATGCAAAAACAAAGATGACTCTCATCATACTTGACTATAAACTTCAGATTAGTGTACATTAAGCATAGAAAATAATATAAATGTTTGTAATAATTATTAACTTCCCATCCTTTGCATATCAATCATTTTTGTTCTCTAATCGGGAGTCTTAATAAAATTTCTAGGTTCTACTTTTTTCCAGGGGTCTCCCCTGGCCCTAGAGACTGTCAGTAAGGCTGTGGTTTTCTGACACTGATTGCTGGCCTTCCAACGCCTGCTCTGGGCCTTGCAAGCACTGCCTGCCATTCCCAAGATCCTTGCAGTGATTTTTTTAGCTCTCAACAAAATAACATGTACTGGATGGTTTAAGCAACAGAAATTTATTTTCTAAGACTTCTGGAGGGCAGAAGTCTAAAACCAAGGTTGTGGCTTACTTGGCTTCTGCTTTGTAGGAAAAGTTCTTCCTACATTCTCATTATATTCTCATGTGACTCCTTTTTTGTGTGGCACTGGGGATTGAACTCAGGGCCTTGTGCATGCTAGGCAAGCACTGTACCACTGAGAAATGTCCCCAGCCTTCTTATGTGACTTTATCAGTGCATATGGGGGGGGGGACATCAGATGACAAGGTGATATTGGAGCCAATACTAGCTCTCTGGTATCTTTTCTTATAAAATCTGCATTTACTGAGCCAGAACCCTACTCTTATGACCTCAGTTCACTTTACTTCCTTAGAGGGCCCATAACATCAATAAAGATTAAACTTCAGCATATATATTTTGAGAAAACATAATTTATAATAATCCTAATTCCTACCTATGATTTTAGATTACTTCCTTTGCTCTGGGGAGTTCCTACATTGGCTTAGCTATCACCATTTATTTTCAATGCTAAGCCATTCAAGTTGGTTAGCATATTCCCAGCCACTTTCCTATCTACTCTGTATAGTAAAGTCTTTAATCCAATAAACAGTAAATGCCATTAAGTTATCCTACTTAATTTCATTTTATATTTTATGAGTCACTAGCATAGCACAGTAACTCATAAAATACAAAATAGAGCAGAAATTTTATCCATTGACATAGATTTTTTTGAGACAGGGTCTCACTATGTTGGTCAGGCTGGCCTTGAGCTCACTTATATAGCTCAGGCTGGCCTTGAACTCATGATGCTACTCATGCCTCAATCTCCCAAGTGCTGGAATTACCGGGATGCACCTTGTAATAGATTTTTAAAACACACTTTTGTCATAGTTGTCACAGTAGTGGGAATAGTTTTGCCTAGTCTTCTGAACTTCCCTAGGAAACTGAGTGATGAGGAAACCACTAGTAGACCTATCTGAGTGCTTGGCCTTACTATTCCATTTTTGTCCCATTCCTATCATTCTCTCCTCTCTCTGCTATGTCTACCTACTCATACAAACACAAAGACAGACAGACAAACACACACACACACTCATACACACACACACACACACACACCCTATAGAATAAAAAGCTCTCAATAATTCTTTGAGGTAAATATTATAGACGTGAGAACTGAGTGTTAAGTAAAATAAATAATCTTATATGCCTGCCAGCTAGCTCAGCAGAGTAAAGCACCTGCTTAGGTGGACGCATGGACAGGGGGTTCGATCCCTGGAGTGCTGTGCTGGCCCCACCCCTGGGTAGTGAGAAGACTTCGATTGAGACTGGGCCTGGTGGCACATGCCTGTAATCCCAGCGTTTGGGAGGCTGAAAATAGGAAGGATCACTACAAGTCCCATTTGTGCAGTGAGACCCATTAGACCCTGTACTTAATACATAAAAATAAATAAATAAGCAAATAATCTTAAGAAAATAATTTGCTGAAGCTCTATTAATCTTGCGGGAAGGAGTACTGATAGTGCTAGAGGTAGCAATAGCTATCTGTTCCAGCCTCTGAGGGGGTAGAGCAGAGATTGACAAGAGCAGCAGAGAAACAGGAGACACGAATGCTCAAGGCCTCACTGAGAAATAGACAGGATTTCAGAGGAGAGTCTTGGCTTGTTCAGTGCCAAGAACCACAAAAGAACATTATGAAATCCATTAGTCTGCATAGTTAACATGCTTCCATAAAAAGGAATAAATATAGCAGTGATATCAATCATATATCCATTGAAAATGGTGCTGGCTACATCACATACAACTTCATCTATTTTAAAAAATGTCTTTTACCATTCATTTTATATTTTATTTTAAATACTAGTGAGCAAACTACTCTTGTTATAATCATGGCTTCAAAGTTTCAAAAACATTTTCTTTTACTCAAACCATAAATCTTTACCAAGTATTTGCAGTACATAAGCTGAAGGCGAAGGAGTCTGTATTTGAATCGTCTCCTTCTACTACTCTTCCTCTTGTAACTTATGCCAAACTTTTATTCATAACTCTTCTCTTATTACTTGGGAAAGTTATTTGACTCACCCTTCTGGTCCCCATTGGTCATGTATAAAATCACCTGCTTCATTGGGTGGCAATGTCTATTAAACCACACAATGTATGTGTAATGATTAATAGACTATCTGGCATGTATGAACAATAAATAAATGTTAGCCATATATTTATACAGTATATATGTATTATTATTCTTTATTTATTTTGATGGTACCAGGGATCAAACTCAGTACCTTGCCTTTGCCATGCAAGCACTCATTCTGCTGAGCAATCTCCCAGGCCCCCAGTATATATATTTTCGAGACAGATATCCCACTATGTTGCTAAGACTTATCTTGGATGCATGGGCTCAAGTAACCTTCTTGCCTCAGTCTTCTGAGCAGCGGGGCTACAGGTACACACTGCTTTGCCTAAGTAGTCATACATTTTTAAAGTGCAAGTATTAAATATTTAATTTACATACTATATTTAGTGGTGACTCTTATAGACATATAAATAAGTAACTATGATACAATGAGGAAAGTGGTTCCATAGAAGAATCTAAAAGCACTATAGGAAAACAAAATTGAAGAAAAATAATTGTGTAAGGGCAATGGGGAATGCTAGGAAAAGCACATGATGTTTGTATTAGAACAGAATGAGGAGTATATCTGTCTAAGGAGAACACTTTCATGAAGGTTATTTAGGTACAGAGGTCAAAGGCAAGAGATCCTGAAGACAAATGGGAGCTGAAATGGCCATATGATATTAGGTGATGTTATTGAAGCAGCTTGTAAATACCACAAAAATTCTCCTCCATATTCAACGTTATATTATTCACACTTGTACTTCTTTTTATTTCTATCTCTTTTTTAAAATTTAAATTTTGCTTAAATATTCTTTCACTTAATATGATTACACTTCAGAAAAGATAATATGGGTTAACTTGAATAGAAATGCACAGGCTAGGAAAAAAGGAAATGACATGTTCTCTGTACTCTGCACAAATTACCAAAATATACTTGGTTTGCTGTAGTCAGGAATAGTGTAAACTGCAATGCTCTCAGGTAAGGACTACCACTACGGCGATGAAGAAGTTAAACAATAACCTCTGAACAATATGTGAACAATCCAGACATCATTAACCTAGAAGAGAGCAGACAAAGGGAGATTGGAAGAGAAACAAATAGCCACAGAAAGCAGAATGACTAGCTACAGGGAATGGAAGGAAAAAAAAATTTCACACGAACAAAGCTGTCTCAAATGCCATAAGCTGCTGTGGGAAGGAGTGGGGTTCTCACCACTTGCGTTACTTATACAGAAGTTTGTGAGAGATATTATGTAGACGATTCTAGTGCTAGTCAGGGAATTGGAACAAATGAGATGTCTCCACCAAGCAATGAGATTCCTTCTCCATCAAGATTTTTTCTACACCTAAGATCCTCGAGGGTCAGATTTTTCCCTTTGAATTTTGAAGATATGGCTAAGACCTTAAGGTGGTACACTCAAAATCCAATAAGTGATTTTTTAATGATTATAGATGAGAATGTACAAATAATTTTCTCACCACATAAAACCTCTTAAAATATCTGCTTTTGGTTGGCACCACTGTTTGTGCTCATTTCACTGGTTACAGCAAAGCATATGGCTAAGCATACAACTAAAAAGGCAGGAAGGATGAACATGAAAGGCAGGAACAGCAACTATTTTGATTATATTATGGAGTAATATAGTCATGGTTTGATATTTGACAGTCTCACACAGTAAGTTAAACGCCTTCTAAGGAGCAAGGAAAACCTTTTTATGTAGCACTTATTTTGGAAGCTCTTCCTTCTGCCAAATATCAGTATTTTCCAACTTCACTTCAGAAACAGAAAACAAACTCCCACACATTTGTAGCAGGTATACTTGTAGCACTGCAGGAAAATGCCGTGTCCTCATATTCTATCATTGCTTGTGAAAATACTTGTAGCAGCACATATACCAATAGTTAACAAAATAGTTGATAAAGGCTTTGTGTTTCAAGAGTAGGTTTGAGAATTAGCTGTAGCATAAAGTTTTCTTTGCAAGTTCATGTCCAGTTCTGCTTGGAGGATGGTAGATACGACTTCATTTCGCTATGCAAGTGGGTAGAGGATTTGGTGAGATTGGACTAAAAAAAAAAAAAGACATAAAGAGAGGTTAAATTACCTATGGTCTTTTTTAAGAAACTAGGAGTTTAGACATAATTCAGAAGTTTTAGGGAGTGAACAAAATTTTAAGTATGAAAGATGGAGGACCAAATATATGTATGTAGCTAAAATAAAATCACCTGGATAATTTTATTAGTACAGAGGATGTATTAGAAGTAAGAAAAAATTTGAGGCAAGATTGGATAATAATTAGAAATATTGGAAAAAAAAACCCATCTTGGAAATAAACAAAAGATTCTTGAACTAGTGAAGGAGCAATAGTAATAGACAAGTGAGAATAAATGGACCACTGTTGATGCGTTTTCTCTGCCTTAATAAAAAATTCTACTAAGTCATCATGGTGGTGAGCCAATATGGCAATGGCCACTGGAGGCCATGCGCTATGCTCCGACTTCCTCCTCCCTAGTAAATTACAACTTCCTCCATTTTTACAATATCCTGTTTCCTTGTTCCTACTTCCTGCCCAATCACTATCCACCACATCACACAGACTGCCTCCTAAGCCCCACCTCCATCCTGGCCCTATATAGCCTTTGTTCTCCATGATCAGGCCCTTGGAAGCTCTAAGGCTCTCCTATTCTGTGGTCTTCTCCATGCCCTAAGTGAAGGCCTCTTTTATCTTTTCTGCCCCTTTATTATGCCAAAAAACCTAAAAACCACTGTAGAAATCAAAAGTATAAGATGTGTGGCTGTTTGGGTGAGAATCCTGGGTGAAAAGAGGGACTCTGCTGATTATCAGACTGTGAGCTTGGTGCAAATGAGAAAGGACAGTGAATTGTTTCAGAAATGCACACCTAAATTTAAGTTCCTGTTACTACTTCTTATAGTTACAAACTTGAACAAGGTATCTTACCTCTGGGCCTTCATGTCCTCATTTGTAAGTTGTTCTATCAGAGAACTGTTGGAAGAGGTTACCCACTGTCCTTAAGACCAGATTTTAGAGACCACTAAAGGCATGTTGGAGAGTTGGGGAGTACATTTAAGGTGGACAAATCTACTACTTTATTGTGTTCTAGAATAAATAGTCTACATGGGGAAGTGGGCATGATTGTCTTCATTGTTGTTCTGAAAAATGCTTATACAAGAAGACTAATTACCTTACCACAATTTACATCTGGTTAGCCTCCCACGTATTTATCCCTAGTTGACCTTCTTTCTTTTCTTTTTCTTTCTTTTTTTTTTTTTTGTGTGTGTTCTAATCAAATTTTATTAAAATTATTTGGCAAACTGGGAAGCAGTATAAAGTCTTTGTCTATGACAATGGGACACATTAGACATGGGCTTCAGTTTGTTACAGGCTTGGATACACTACTTAAAGTAAGTTCTCTGCCCTTTAGAGAAAAATGGTCTTAAGTCTTTCTATTATCTATAGAAAAGGAGGATGTAAAACATTGAAAAAATAAAATCCAATGATCAAAAAATTCTCAGTTATTAAGAGTTTGCAAAGTATACTGAAAACATCTACATCTAGCTCTCCAGATAACAAAGTAGACAGCTGGCATCTGGATTCTTGTTTATACTTATTGCAGATGACAGCTCAGAGACCAAAATATTTTCAAAGCTGACAACCCCCCCCCCAAAAAAAACCTACTATGGTTGCAGTGGAATTGCAGGATAGAACCAGGAAAGCACTTGATTAGGCCTTTAAAATTTCAAGACTTTTTAATGGAATTTTTCTTCTACAGTACTTTGGGGCACTAGTTGATCATTAATGCCTTATCATTAACACCAGTCTTACAGTAGACCAAAGTATTGGCTTATTTAAGTTTTTTTACCGGACATCAAACAGTGAAAGGCCTTCTAGTCCAAAGCAAAAACATTCAGCAGACCTTAAAGCAAGACGCTGCAGGATTTAGTGCTCCTTAGTTATTCTCCAGTGAACCTGAAACTGGAAATGGAATCCTGATTCGAAATTTGCTGAGGAACGTCATGGTGACTTTGTTTTTACGTCTCGTCCTTTGATCAAGAGCACGGCATGTATCAAACCGTGGGCTGCACAGGTGAAGGCTCACAGCCGGTTCTGTGTGGCTGACATTCTCTACTGGATGTAAGCCATGAAATCATTGATGTAGGCACACTGGTTTTCGCTCAAGGTTCTTTCAGACTTCTTGATCATCTCATTGGATTTTTTGTCAGGCCAGGCCAATAGCGTCTCCTTTAGATTTCCCTGCAACATTTTCAGAAAGGCGTGGGAATCCGTGTGATCACAAATACTGCCATGCCCTCCCCCCATAATCCGGTTCCCACGTCCTCGATCCACAAGATTTCGGGTATACCTATACTGATCGAGCTTGGCGTACACCGCCCACTTGGCAGGGTCGCTGTCGTAGGCCTCCAGGATGGCCTGCACCTGCTCTATGCTGACCTCATCGCTGGCAAAGAGCTGGCGCAGCATGCGGATGAGCTCGGCCAGCCTCCGCAGCTTCAGCACCTCGGTCTGCTCCATCCTGCGAGGGTCTCCCGGCCGGCCCAGGCCGAAGAGCTGGCTGAGCAGAGGCGGGGGCGAGGGACCCCAGCTGAAATCCAAGCGAACCCCACAAGGACCCGAGGCTGAAGAAGTCCCACGCAGAGCCTCCCCGATGATGCCTGCCCCTTGGGAGCGCGGCGCTTCTCTAAGAACAGCCTTATGCTCTGGCGGCACCAAATCTCCTTTCTTTAGTTTCTTACTGGATATCTTTCGGTACAAAACATAATGTAGGGGCTGGTGAGATGGCTCAGTGGTCTAACGCACCTACTTAGAACAAGCTAAGCTTAGCAAAACACAGGGACCGCGGTTCAATCCCCCAGCAC
>NDGN011446047.1:0-10357 GCA_002564285.1 Tympanoctomys barrerae
GGGTGGGTCTTGCCTCTAGTCTCTTTGCAGGGAGTTCTGCTGAAAGGTTCCTTGCTGGGCCTGCACTCTGGGCCAAATGAAGATCTGCAGGCCCTGGGTGGTCTCACTCACATGCTGGGCCTGGGCTCTGGGTCTATTCAGGATCTAGTGGGCCTTGGGTCGTCTCACTCACTTGCCAGGTCAGTGCTCTGTATTAATTACAATTGATAACACTTTGAAAAATCTATATTTAGGCCTGATTCTATTTTCATGTGGAAAACATAAAAGAACAAGTATGCATTCCTATAAACACCAATTAAAGTCTAGAGAAATCTAAGACAGTATCTTGATGGTGGCTATAAATAGTGGGGACTGAAGAGGCATGAACAAAGGAAAAGAGGGCTTTTCTTGTTCACATACAATTTAAAAAGTGGGATTAAGAGTGATTTGGGATTTTTTCTTTTGCTTATTTTCTATTTAACATTTAAAAAATATTAAGTACACATTGTTTCTGTATTCAAAGAATAAATGAAACCTTGAAAAGATAATTGTTTAGGGATAGATTAATGAAAAGGGGCTGGAGGCAGGAAGACAATTTAGGAGACTTTGAATGACCTTGGAAGGTCCTAGAGGACTGGTCCCAGGCTGGAGACTAGGAAATTGAGGAGAGGGACTGGAATAGGAGGCTGGGAAGTGGCAGTTGGAAGAGAGGCCAGCTAGGTCACACATCTAGTAATCAATCTGAGACTGGAGCCCCCACTTCCAGGCCTAGACTCTTCCTAGTATCTTGAGAGAGGTACAATGACCCCCTCCCTTATCTCCATACTGAGCTTCTCAAGGCTGTCCATGGGCTGTAAGCCCATTTACAGCAGCTAATGCTCATCTTGCCTGTTCTTATAGAGGCAATAACTTCATTTCTGATTTCCTACTTACAGTTCCCACGTGAGACCTGGAAAAAGCAACATCATCTTTGTGAAGGGCCCCTTGGGCTGTTCTCTTGCAGCTTGGAGACCTGACAGGGATGGGGCCATTACATCAGCCTCCGCTGGGACTGGCAAGCAGCTCTGGCTGTATCTGGGAAGCCAGAATGCCTTCCTTCACTCTGTATGGAGCCTGACTGTTGTATGCTGTCTGGAGATCCCTTACACAAATCTATTGGTTCTTGTTTACTAAGCTATGCTTTAAAACATAGGGCATAAACCACGAGAAAGTTGTGCTAAAGCCAGCACTGTGATTGTGCTACACAATCATGCTCCGTGCCATTCTCACACAAATGTCTCATCCGTGTGTTCCTCCTAGGACCCTCTTCCCCCCATAACATGTATAGAACCAGCTGCCAGCTGCAGGGTAAGCAGTGTCATAGGACGGATGCTCATTTCACAAGGAACATTAATGTCAAGGGCCTACTCACTTTTTATTTTCTCACTGAGACACAGATGCTAAATACAGATACTTAAATACAGTGAAATCCTTTTTTTTTTTCAGAGTGGAACTTGAATGGCAGCAGCATAACTGGGAAAGCTCATGTTTACCAACGTCGTGGCAAATTGTATGTTGAAAAGGGAAATTTTAGAGGCTATCTTTCATAGCACTGCTAAAAAGGCAAATACAATGTCAGCAAAAGCTTTCAGGTAGGTATTTAATAGGAAATACTTTTGATTGTTGGATACTTTCAAGCACATTTGCATGCTATTACCTTGAATCTTTTTTCTGTTTTATGAATCGATTATATAGAATGCTACATATAAAGCTTTTGTGGAGAAAAACATTTTGAAGAAAATGTAAAATATATTTGAGAGCTGAATGGATAGGTAGAGAGAATATGTGCAAAATTCTTTTTCTTTTTCAATAAAAGATTGAGCAACTGTTCTGGTTTTAAGGGTTAGTACAGGTCTAGATCAATGTCTTTTAGGAGCTGTGCATTGATGCATGAGCAGGCAAAGGCAACAGTTTTGCTATTGTGCTTCTCTAATGCAATAGAAAAGCATTTGGCTTATA
Organism: Tympanoctomys barrerae; assembly: GCA_002564285.1. NCBI lineage: Eukaryota > Metazoa > Chordata > Mammalia > Rodentia > Octodontidae > Tympanoctomys > Tympanoctomys barrerae. Next base: position 1,978 of record NDGN011446047.1, read on the forward strand.
AAATTAAGATAATCTGATTGTATCACCAAACTGTCTTATTTTGGAATTGAGTGATTTCTGTCTAGTGTCACATGGATGAAAATAGAATTTTGCCTGTCTCAGTAGCAGATAATTTGTAGATCTTTTTTTTGCCAAATGGCTTTCTTTCAGATGAAATTTTGAAACTGCAGCTTGAGACTTGTGTCTTTTTTGCATATGAGATAACTGATATGATTTACTGACAGCTGTTTCAGGCAGAAGCATGTAACTGGTTACAAGTGGGACTTGAATCATCTGGTTGTTTGCCTTGCTAAATCGCAACCATTTATTTTTACTGAACTGTCAAATTGCTTAGGTATTTTATTGAGCCGTGTGGTAAGGAAGAAACTGTAACTGTTTCTGTCTGTTATCTTGCTGATCAAGACATTTATGCTGAGCTCAGCTGGCTCCAGTTATGATAACACACACATACACAGAGAGAGAGAGAATAAGATAAGAAAAACAGGTCAAGGTAGTGAATGCCTGTAATCCCAGCACACTGGAAAGCTAAAGTAAAAGGATCACAAGTTTTAGATCAGACTAACTTGATGAATTAGTTAGACCCTGATTAAAAAAAAAAAGAAAGAAAGAAAGAAAGAAAGAAAGAAAGAAAGAAAGAAAAGAAAATTAAAAAGCTAAACATAGGATTGGGGCTCAATTGTAAAGCACTTGCCTAATCTGTGCAAACCCTAAATTAATCCCAGCATGCACATACACATGCACGCACACACACACACACACGCACACACACACACACAGACACAGACACACACACACACTCATAACAGATATAAACATACACTTTCATGAATCAACTATTGTGACATTTTAATGTATTTTATTTTGTATTTGGTATAGAGTCTCACTATGCAGCTTGGATTCATAGTGATGTTCCTGTTTTCAGCCTCCCCAGCATTGGGATTATAGGTGTGCATCACCACACCTGGTCGCTGTGGCCAGTTCAATGTGCCCAGGGATGGGCCTGACACTGCATGTGGTGCCAGGGGATTGAATCCCGATCCCTGTGCTTGACTAAGCAGGTGTTTAGTCCACTGAGCTATCTCATTGGCTCATTTTAATGTATTTTAGAAAAAAATATAAAATAGCCATGAGGTATTATTGGGAGTCTCTTGGTTTATGTGGGGTGCTAGGCCAACATCACAATGCCTAGCTGGTAGTTTGAGGCAGAACTGCCACAGCACATCATTTTGTTTCTCCCTCCATACAAATGTTCAGGGGCCATAAGTCTTAAGGCCTTAGCATTCATAAAAAATAACTGTCTCATTTGGTTTGAAAGCCTGGTCATCTGCCAATGAGTAGAAACATAGTTTAGACATAGTCAGGTTTCCTACCCCAAATGTTAACCTTAAAAACCCCACCATTCAAACATTTTGGAATCCTCCATTAGAAAGAACAAAACAAATACTAAATGTGAACTACCTAATACCTGAAATGCACCTCAAGGAGTAATATTCACATTTATGAACATCCATGCTCATAGGTAGTGATAATATAACCTCATCGCTGGCATGAGCCAGACTATAAAAGAGCTACGTCCTGCATGGCACACACTGGGGTTCAGTGTTTCACTCTTGGATGTCATGACATCAACCCTGCAGCTAATATCCTGCAGTGCCACAGTCTTGACATGTTGGGGGAACCTGAACCTCTCCCCATCCATCAACTCGCTGAACTCTGAGAAGCTGCATTCACCATGGTTTGCCTATGTTCTTTGGGCTTTACATTTTCTAACCTCTCCAGTGACAGGGGCAGAAGGCTGAATAAAAGGCACCATGACAACCTGTTCCTAAGGTCAGTGATGAAGAGTTAACCAACTATGGGTAAAAAACAGATAATAAATAACATATTTTGTATTTGGACTTTACTAGAGAATTTTTTTTTTTCTTGAAAAACTACACACTCACTACTATGCCTTATATATGAGAACTATAACCTTATGGGAATTCCTTATGCCTTATGGGGAATTACCCAGATTTATGATTTATGTACTTTATAGAGGAAAACAGTAAATGTTGGTGGTCTAAGGAGCTCAAATCACATCTATAGTAAAAATAATTAAAGGATTGCTTAAATTTGCCTTTGGTTTAGCCTCTAAAACCATTGTCTTTCTAGTGGGTCAAACTTTATTTAATGATTATGGGATATTTTGGTTTTGAAAAATTTTTAATTGCTTCCCCAATCAACTATGTGATACTTTACATATGCTTCAGCAAAATAAAATGCCTTCTCTTCACCCTACCTGTAATCATCCAGTTCCTGAACTATGAAATCTAACAAAACTTATTTTTAACTGGTTCCAGAAAACTGTACTCTATTTACTGGCTTTTTGTAATCAACAGAACTAAAGTATGAAACTTTTGGGTATGCATGCAGCTTCCAGTTACACATGCAAAGTAGAAAAGGGTGCTGTTTTATTGCTTTGTCTGAATGGAGTGGTTCCTTTAGTTCATTTTCTAAACCCTTCTGCCACATCAAGCTGCTAGTTCTGGGAAAACAGAACTGCCTACAACCATATGTACCCATCTGTTCTCTGCAAACTGCCCGTGGGCACTGGGGGAATTACTGGAGGTGGACAGGACAGATAGGCCTCAGTCAGGTAAGGAGCATTTATAGTTAATTGTGTAATCATGTGAAAAGCATGAAAAGAAGGACTTGCTGTAACAAAGTTATTTCTCGTTCCCTGCCAATACAGTCTACCAATGTCTCTATACTTTGAATGCTTTTATACAGGTTATTTTCTTGGTCTTTGGTAGATGTCAGAATAGCTTGTTTGCTGACACTTTGCATTGTAGATCTAATCTATCATGCCTGGATGAATTTCTCTAATTCTTTTGCCAAAGACATCAACTACTTACTATCCTTATGTTTTTGTTTTCTTGTCTCACATATATTTCACCAACTCCTACAGGAAAATACAGCTGAATTCATACAGCAGCCCCTACAAAAGGATTGCACAGACATTTTCTAGAAGTGTGTAGGAAGTCAGATGGGAAAGATGGAAATTATGTCCTTTCCTTTTTAGTAATAGACCCCAGTACTTTCTTCAAACCTAATCTCTCTCCTTTGGTGGCTTCTTCTCCTGGTTCTATGAAAACAATAGGTGAATTTTAATGCTAACTTCTAATACATGTTATTCTGACTAAAAAACTATAAAGCATCTATACATTTCACCATAATGGGGGTTTACTGTGTGAGTAATGAGGACACAGACTTTAAAATCACAGAACCTGAGAAAAACAATTTGTGTAATCCCATAATTTAATCCCTTAATTTTTCAGTAGAGGAGACTAAGGTTCAGAGAAGTGACATAGTTGCCTAGCTAGTAAAGAATGAAGTGAACAATTTACTACTCATCCAGTGATATAAGATATTGAATTTGTTTACTCAGATATGTAAATTATAGTGACTATTTAAAAACAGTTCTGGGGCTGGTGAGAAAGCTCAGTGGTCTAAAGCACCTGCTTAAGTAAGCTTAGGCAAAGCACAGGGACCGTGGTTTGATCCCCACACCACATGCTATGCCAGCCCTGCTCCCAGAGTGGACTGAGCTAGTCACAAAAATAAATAAATAAATAAATAAATAAATAAATAAATAACAGTTCTGTTGTACATGTCATAGTGTAAGGGTTTTGAATGTACTCAACTTCTTTTGTATGTTTTGAATGTTTCATGGCATGACAAAATTATATGTGTATGTGTGCCTGTAGGTGTGTAATTTCATAATTTTAGTAGGTTTAACAATTGCTGAGTCACAAAATTATGACTGAGTTTTGTATTTATAAAGAATGTGGTTCAGCATTTTCTCCAGGGGAACAGTATAATACAGGACACATTTTAAAGATTATTTTATAATGAATCACCCAAAGAATCTTATACAAGAGGGCAGGAAATCTCACCACATGCTAAAGACCAAAGAATCCAGCTGAGGGCCTGGATCCTAATATCCTGCCAGAGTCCAGCTCATAACAATGCCTCCTATGAGTCCAACTGGAGGCCTAGAGCCCACAACAATGTCCCATGCAGACCTGCTTTATAGATCTATGCTTGGAAACCCAAAGATCAGTGTTGGAAGCTAGAAGCCTATGCCAGCAGGACGAAGGATCTGTGCTAGCAGGCTGAGGACTGTGCACTGGAGCCAGGAAGAGATGTTCAAAGCAAGAGCTAGTGTTCTCCCAAAAGTGCCACAGCCATCCTCAGAACAGTGAGGTCCTGGGCTCCACCACAGATGAAGAAAGCCAAATTCCCTTCAAGGCAATGGGACAAAGTCTCAAGGAAGCTGAGCAGTGCGCCATCTTCTCCTCTGCAGACCCCTAAAATGAACTGCAGCCATTATTGATATCCTTGGTTTTTTTGTATTTAATACAGGGTCTACATGGTCTACAGGGTCTCACTGCATAGCTCAGACTCATAGTGATCCTTCTGTTTTCAGCCTCCCAAGAGCTGGGATTACAGGCATGTGCCACCACGCCCAGTCTCAATCACTGTCTCAGCATGCCCCAGGGGCGGGGCCCGCATGGCTCACCAGAGATGGAAGCCTGGCTGCTGAGATCTGCCTAAGCAGGCACTTCAGTCTGCTGAGCTATCTGGCTGGCCACTGCAGCCTTTCTTAATGACAATGAGGTTCCAAGCTCTTCCTCCAATGAGAACAGCCAAGTTCACCAGGAAATCCAGCATGACAAGGTCTTCCAGGGGAGCCAACGGTTCCTTACAGCTTCTGAAAGCACCCAACAGCTTTCCTCACAGCCTCCCTACAGCTTCTCTAGTTTTACCTCATGCTGCTGGCAACAATCCTCAGGTGGGCCTCCCACGCCCAGCACTTGGCTAGTTCTGTTTAGCTGGGTGTAGTAAGTTGACCACCAGTTGGCAATCTACTGCAATCCACCACAAGTATTAAAACTTCATCATAGGTAAATAATTACAGCTAGATTAAACAGATTAATAAGTTGCATTCACTATGTAGAGCTCTAAGATTGAATGTAATTATGAAAAATGTATAAGTCTAGAAAATTCTGGCAAAAAGCCAAGCCAAACCAAATCAAACATTTATTTGCAAAACAAAAAGTGTTTTGATTTTTACTAATTGGTATGTATTTTGTATTTGTATAAAATTTTTACAGAGTACCTAACTTATAATATTTGATAAATTGCTAAACTGTATATTTCCTATAGAGATATAATCATTAAGCACAAATCTCTGAAATTCAATGTTGTCACTTTCTTAGCAGCTCTATTAAAGTGACTAAGCTACATCAAATTATGGTTGGTATATATATCTGCAATGTTTAAATAAGTTTAGGACACAGGCTTGAAATGATTGGTGTCCTTCTCTGCTCAGTCTCCTAGCCACCTCAGCATCTTAATTTGCCTCTCTATCTACAGGACTAGCCTGGAGCTTGCCCAAGTTTGTGGCAGCTTGAAGGATGCTCCCTCAAAGATACCTATGTCCTCCTCCTTGGGGCATGTGAATACATAGCTCACATGGTACAGGGACTTTGTGGATGTGATTAAGATTTTGAGGCTCAAAATCAGAAAAAGGAGGTACAATGATGGGACCAGGGGTTGAAGGGACACTCTTGGAAGGTGGATGGAAGATGGGGCCAGAAGCCAAGGAATGTAGGCAGCTTTGAGAAACAGAGAAGGAAACATGCTTCTTTGAAACCTCCTGGAGAAACAAATACTGACACCATCCTGGTTATAGACTTCTGACTTCCAGAAATATAAAAGAATTATTTGTGTCATTTTAAACCAATATATTTGTGGTAATTTGTGATAGGAGCAATAAAGAACACACACACACACACACAAACACACACACACACACACATTAAAGCTCTCTCCAGATCATAATACAAGTTAGGTATTTTTAATAGTTGAGTAATTTAATATGGTTAAGCCTTTTTCCTTAATATTGTGTTTAAAAAATAAATGTCTCTGAAAAATATATTTTCAAGTTTTTAAAAATATTCTCATAGATATTGTGCCATTTCTATATTTTAAATTAATGCATTCATTCATTCTAGCTGCTGTACAAAGGATGGTATTGTAGAAAACACAGAAATGTTTAGGACATAGATTTTGATTCCTAGGAGTTCATTAGGTCAGCCCCTAAGAAACCAAATTCTGTCCATGCACAGCTTTCGTACATATTGCCATACTGTACGAGGGAGACTGCCATAACCACCACTGGGTGGCTGAATGTTTATTTTCTCAGAATTCTGAAAGCTAGAAGGCCAAGATTTAGGGGCTCACAGGGTTGCTTTCTTAAGTGGCATTTCTCTTTCCTTGCAGAAGTCATTTTTTTCCCTGTATCTTTTAACAGTTTTCCAGCTGTGCCCGATTGTGTCTTAGTTTTCTTTTATAAACATTCCAGTCATATTTAGGTGAGAACTCTCTTGCATGACTGCTGTAGTTTGGGATTTACAAGGGGAAACAATCCAGCCATAACTTATAAGATGGTTTTATAATAGTCACCCAAAAAGTCATATGCAAGAGAACATAGGAAATCTGTCCACTAAAGACCAAAGAATCCAGCTGAGGGCCTGGATCCCACAACAATGTCCTGCATGAGTCCAGCTAAAGACTTGGAGCCTATGAAGGATCTGTGCTAACAGGCTGAGGGATCTGCACTGCAGCCAGGAAGCAATGTTAAGGTAAGAGCCAGAGGTCCCCAGACAAGTACCACAGCCAACATCAGTGACAATGAGGTCCTGAGCTCATGTGACAACAACAGCTGAGACCCTATCAAGAAAGCCAGCACAGCAAACTTCTACAGGATATTGAACAGCACACCATCTTCTCCTTTGGAGCCAGGAAGAGATGCTAAGAGTGAGGACCAGAGCTGCCCTGAAGTGAACCACAGCCATTTGCGGTGACAATAAAGTCCTGAGCTCCTTCAACGATGAGAAGAGCCAAGTTCATCAGGAAAGCCAGCAGGACAAGGTCCTCCAAGAGAACCAACAGCTCCCTGCAGCTGTGCTGACAGCCTCCAAGCCCCTTCCTCTCCAGTTCTGCCTCTTATGCTGCTGGCAGCAATCCTTCAGGGGGCCTCCTACACCCAACTCCATGCTCGTTCAGTTCAGCTGGGTGTTACAAGTTGACCACGAGTTGGCAATGCACCACAATGACCTTGTTTTTACTCAATGATTTCTTCAAAGAATTTGATGCTTGTAGCTCATTCTAGATGCAGGGTGAGAGATGTTTACATTTCAACGTAAAAATTTGAGGTGAACACAATTCAGCCAATAACATATATTAAACTTTTGCTTTAGGAAAATTTATAGAACAAAGTGATACTGCTGATAATTGCTAATAAAATTCACTTAAAATCAATTAACAATAAACCTCTTGCCATATATGCTTATTTATCAGAGACTGCTATCCCTTCCAGAGTGTAGAGAAAAAATGAACAGTCCTGATGAAGAGATATGGAAATGGTAAATAAAACAAGAGAGCATATTTATGTCCTTTTATGAAAAACATTCAGGAATAAATAGAAATCTTTTGGCATGATTTTTCATTCCATTACCAGATGACAAACATAGCCATTAATGAGTCTTCTGATGAATCTGACCTTTTGAAGTAACATTTGCTGCAGTGAACTTTTCTATATTCTTAGAAACTGTCCCACATAGGCTTACAGATAATGCTGTATCTTAATAGAGAAAAAATATAGAAATACTTATTGTTCCCCTAAGAAAACATTCCAATAGAAATAATATGACATATATTTGACATATTGAGTAAGCAAAATATTGTAAGTTCCTTAGGGACCTAATTAATACATTCCAGATGAGAGATTCTCCCAAAGTAAAGGTCTAATCAACATAAGTTAGGACATAATCCTGTTAGAAAAGTATTGTTTGGATTAATCACTTTATTTCCCTATCAGCAAAGATGAAAATACTCAAGTTAGTAGGACACAAAGCAACTGCTACTTTTATCAAGCTAATTTGACACATCAGTGGTATAATAATTTAGGTTATGGTGTGTGGATAAGGAGCTGAGAAAGTCCCCAATAGGAAAGATTACATGTACATACATAAAATGTCATCCATTACAAGGCAGTTTACATAGTGAGACATAAAATGTGAGAATCTGAAGAAGATTATGGCCTCCTTTGAATTTTTAGGCATTGAAGAAATTCTACTTTTTTTCATGTAATTGTCTTATGTTTTTTTATTTTTTCTATTTTTATCAGTTTTTATATTTATATTTATTTTTACTATTATTTTTAATTGTTTTAAATAATTTTATTGAGAAACAAATAGTAATGAGACACTTTCAAGCCAAATTGGTAGGATAGTTTCAATAATTAACACATTGCATACATTCTTCCTAGTGG